>OX246740.1:32824397-33107952 GCA_945910005.1 Isoperla grammatica
CACGACCACGGCATTCCGTTGCACGTAATGATAGCCACGCCCACCCGAGGACTACATCGCGACCACGACCACGGCATTCCGTTGCACGTAATGATAGCCACGCCTACCCCAGGACTACATCGCGACCACGACCACGGCATTTCGTTGCACGTTATGATAGCCACCCCCACCCGAGGACTACATCGCGACCACGACCACGGCATTCCGTTGCACGTAATGATAGCCACGCCTACCCCAGGACTACATCGCGACCACGACCACGGCATTCCGTTGCACGTAATGATAGCCACCCCCACCCGAGGACTACATCGCCACCACGACCACGGCATTCCGTTGCACGTAATGATAGCCACCCCCACCCGAGGACTTCATCGCGACCACGACCACGGCATTCCGTTGCACGTAATGATAGCCACCCCCACCCGAGGACTACATCGCGACCACGACCACGGCATTCCGTTGCACGTAATGATAGCCACCCCCACCCGAGGACTACATCGCCACCACGACCACGGCATTCCGTTGCACGTAATGATAGCCACCCTCACCCGAGGACTACATCGCGACCACGACCACGGCATTCCGTTGCACGTAATGATAGCCGCCCCCACCCGAGGACTACATCGCGACCACGACCACGGCATTCCGTTGCACGTAATGATAGCCGCCCCCACCCGAGGACTACATCGCCACCACGACCACGGCATTCCGTTGCACGTAATGATAGCCACGCCCACCCGAGGACTACATCGCGACCACGGCATTCCGTTGCACGTAATGATAGCCGCCCCCACCCGAGGACTACATCGCGACCACGGCATTCCGTTGCACGTAATGATAGCCACGCCCACCCGAGGACTACATCGCCACCACGACCACGGCATTCCGTTGCACGTAATGATAGCCACGCCCACCCGAGGACTACATCGCCACCACGACCACGGCATTCCGTTGCACGTAATGATAGCCGCCCCCACCCGAGGACTACATCGCGACCACGGCATTCCGTTGCACGTAATGATAGCCACCCCCACCCGAGGACTACATCGCGACCACGACCACGGCATTCCGTTGCACGTAATGATAGCCGCCCCCACCCGAGGACTACATCGCGACCACGGCATTCCGTTGCACGTAATGATAGCCACGCCCACCCGAGGACTACATCGCCACCACGACCACGGCATTCCGTTGCACGTAATGATAGCCACGCCCACCCGAGGACTACATCGCGACCACGGCATTCCGTTGCACGTAATGATAGCCGCCCCCACCCGAGGACTACATCGCCACCACGGCATTCCGTTGCACGTAATGATAGCCACGCCCACCCGAGGACTACATCGCCACCACGACCACGGCATTCCGTTGCACGTAATGATAGCCACGCCCACCCGAGGACTACATCGCGACCACGACCACGGCATTCCGTTGCACGTAATGATAGCCGCCCCCACCCGAGGACTACATCGCGACCACGGCATTCCGTTGCACGTAATGATAGCCACGCCCACCCGAGGACTACATCGCGACCACGACCACGGCATTCCGTTGCACGTAATGATAGCCACGCCCACCCGAGGACTACATCGCCACCACGACCACGGCATTCCGTTGCACGTAATGATAGCCACGCCCACCCGAGGACTACATCGCGACCACGACCACGGCATTCCGTTGCACGTAATGATAGCCGCCCCCACCCGAGGACTACATCGCGACCACGGCATTCCGTTGCACGTAATGATAGCCACGCCCACCCGAGGACTACATCGCCACCACGACCACGGCATTCCGTTGCACGTAATGATAGCCACGCCCACCCCAGGACTACATCGCGACCACGACCACGGCATTCCGTTGCACGTAATGATAGCCACGCCCACCCGAGGACTACATCGCGACCACGACCACGGCATTCCGTTGCACGTAATGATAGCCGCCCCCACCCGAGGACTACATCGCCACCACGGCATTCCGTTGCACGTAATGATAGCCACGCCCACCCGAGGACTACATCGCCACCACGACCACGGCATTCCGTTGCACGTAATGATAGCCGCCCCCACCCGAGGACTACATCGCGACCACGGCATTCCGTTGCACGTAATGATAGCCACGCCCACCCGAGGACTACATCGCGACCACGACCACGGCATTCCGTTGCACGTAATGATAGCTACGCCCACCCGAGGACTAAATCGCGACCACGACCACGGCATTCCGTTGCACGTAATGATAGCCACCCCCACCCGAGGACTACATCGCGACCACGACCACGGCATTCCGTTGCACGTAATGATAGCCACCCCCACCCGAGGACTACATCGCGACCACGACCACGGCATTCCGTTGCACGTAAAGATAGCCACCCCCACCCGAGGACTACATCGCCACCACGACCACGGCATTCCGTTGCACGTAATGATAGCCACCCCCACCCGAGGACTACATCGCGACCACGACCACGGCATTCCGTTGCACGTAATGATAGCCGCCCCCACCCGAGGACTACATCGCGACCACGACCACGGCATTCCGTTGCACGTAATGATAGCCACCCCCACCCGAGGACTACATCGCGACCACGACCATGGCATTCCGTTGCACGTAATGATAGCCAACCCCACCCGAGGACTACATCGCCACCACGACCACGGCATTCCGTTGCACGTAATGATAGCCACGGCCACCCGAGGACTACATCGCGACCACTACCACGGCATTCCGTTGCACGTAATGATAGCAACCCCCACCCGAGGACTACATCGCCACCACGACCACGGCATTCCGTTGCACGTAATGATAGCCACGCCCACCCGAGGACTACATCGCGACCACTACCACGGCATTCCGTTGCACGTAATGATAGCCACCCCCACCCGAGGACTACATCGCGACCACGACCACGGCATTCCGTTGCACGTTATTATAGCCACCCCCACCCGAGGACTACATCGCCACCACGACCACGGCATTCCGTTGCACGTAATGATAGCCACCCCCACCCGAGGACTACATCGCGACCACGACCACGGCATTCCGTTGCACGTAATGATAGCCACCCTCACCCGAGGACTACATCGCGACCACGACCACGGCATTCCGTTGCACGTAATGATAGCCACCCCCACCCGAGGACTACATCGCGACCACGACCACGGCATTCCGTTGCACGTTATTATAGCCACCCCCACCCGAGGACTACATCGCCACCACGACCACGGCATTCCGTTGCACGTAATGATAGCCACCCCCACCCGAGGACTACATCGCGACCACGACCACGGCATTCCGTTGTACGTAATGATAGCCACGTCCACCCGAGGACTACATCGCGACCACGACCACGGCATTCCGTTGCACGTAATGATAGCCACCCCCACCCGAGGACTACATCGCGACCACGACCACGGCATTCCGTTGCACGTTATTATAGCCACCCCCACCCGAGGACTACATCGCCACCACGACCACGGCATTCCGTTGCACGTAATGATAGCCACCCCCACCCGAGGACTACATCGCGACCACGACCACGGCATTCCGTTGCACGTAATGATAGCCACGCCCACCTGAAGACTACATCGCCACCACGACCACGGCATTCCGTTGCACGTAATGATAGCCACGCCCACCCGAGGACTACATCGCCACCACGACCACGGCATTCCGTTGCACGTAATGATAGCCACCCCCACCCGAGGACTACATCGCGACCACGACCACGGCATTCCGTTGCACGTAATGATAGCCACGCCCACCCGAGGACTACATCGCGACCACGACCACGGCATTCCGTTGCACGTAATGATAGCCACCCCCACCCGAGGACTACATCGCGACCACGACCACGGCATTCCGTTGCACGTAATGATAGCCACGCCCACCCGAGGACTACATCGCGACCACGACCACGGCATTACGATGCACGTAATGATAGCCACGCCCACCCGAGGACTACATCGCCACCACGACCACGGCATTCCGTTGCACGTAATGATAGCCACCCCCACCCGAGGACTACATCGCGACCACGACCACGGCATTCCGTTGCACGTAATGATAGCCACCCCCACCCGAGGACTACATCGCGACCACGACCACGGCATTCCGTTGCACGTAATGATAGCCACCCCCACCCGAGGACTACATCGTGACCACGACCACGGCATTCCGTTGCACGTAATGATAGCCACCCCCACCCGAGGACTACATCGCGACCACGACCACGGCATTCCGTTGCACGTAATGATAGCCACCCCCACCCGAGGACTACATCGCGACCACGACCACGGCATTCCGTTGCACGTAATGATAGCCACCCCCCACCCGAGGACTACATCGCGACCACGACCACGGCATTCCGTTGTACGTAATGATAGCCACGTCCACCCGAGGACTACATCGCCACCACGACCACGGCATTCCGTTGCACGTAATGATAGCCACCCCCACCCGAGGACTACATCGCGACCACGACCACGGCATTCCGTTGCACGTTATGATAGCCACGCCCACCCGAGGACTACATCGCGACCACGACCACGGCATTCCGTTGCACGTAATGATAGCCACCCCCACCCGAGGACTACATCGCGACCACGACCACGGCATTCCGTTGCACGTAATGATAGCCACCCCCCACCCGAGGACTACATCGCGACCACGACCACGGCAGTCCGTTGTACGTAATGATAGCCACGCCTACCCGAGGACTACATCGCCACCACGACCACGGCATTCCGTTGCACGTAATGATAGCCACCCCCACCCGAGGACTACATCACCACCACGACCACGGCATTCCGTTGCACGTAATGATAGCCACGCCCACCCGAGGACTACATCGCGACCACGACCACGGCATTCCGTTGCACGTAATGATAGCCACCCCCACCCGAGGACTACATCGCGACCACGACCACGGCATTCCGTTGCACGTAATGATAGCCACGCCTACCCGAGGACTACATCGCCACCACGACCACGGCATTCCGTTGCACGTAATGATAGCCACCCCCACCCGAGGACTACATCACCACCACGACCACGGCAGTCCGTTGCACGTAATGATAGCCACGCCCACCCGAGGACTACATCGCGACCACGACCACGGCATTCCGTTGCACGTAATGATAGCCACGCCCACCCGAGGACTACATCGCGACCACGACCACGGCATTCCGTTGCACGTAATGATAGCCACCCCCACCCGAGGACTACATCACCACCACGACCACGGCATTCCGTTGCACGTAATGATAGCCACGCCCACCCGAGGACTACATCGCGACCACGACCACGGCATTCCGTTGCACGTAATGATAGCCACCCCCACCCGAGGACTACATCGCGACCACGACCACGGCATTCCGTTGCACGTAATGATAGCCACGCCTACCCGAGGACTACATCGCCACCACGACCACGGCATTCCGTTGCACGTAATGATAGCCACCCCCACCCGAGGACTACATCACCACCACGACCACGGCAGTCCGTTGCACGTAATGATAGCCACGCCCACCCGAGGACTACATCGCCACCACGACCACGGCATTCCGTTGCACGTAATGATAGCCACGCCCACCCGAGGACTACATCGCGACCACGACCACGGCATTCCGTTGCACGTAATGATAGCCACGCCTACCCCAGGACTACATCGCGACCACGACCACGGCATTTCGTTGCACGTTATGATAGCCACCCCCACCCGAGGACTACATCGCGACCACGACCACGGCATTCCGTTGCACGTAATGATAGCCACGCCTACCCCAGGACTACATCGCGACCACGACCACGGCATTCCGTTGCACGTAATGATAGCCACCCCCACCCGAGGACTACATCGCCACCACGACCACGGCATTCCGTTGCACGTAATGATAGCCACCCCCACCCGAGGACTTCATCGCGACCACGACCACGGCATTCCGTTGCACGTAATGATAGCCACCCCCACCCGAGGACTACATCGCGACCACGACCACGGCATTCCGTTGCACGTAATGATAGCCACCCCCACCCGAGGACTACATCGCCACCACGACCACGGCATTCCGTTGCACGTAATGATAGCCACCCTCACCCGAGGACTACATCGCGACCACGACCACGGCATTCCGTTGCACGTAATGATAGCCGCCCCCACCCGAGGACTACATCGCGACCACGACCACGGCATTCCGTTGCACGTAATGATAGCCGCCCCCACCCGAGGACTACATCGCGACCACGGCATTCCGTTGCACGTAATGATAGCCACGCCCACCCGAGGACTACATCGCCACCACGACCACGGCATTCCGTTGCACGTAATGATAGCCACGCCCACCCGAGGACTACATCGCCACCACGACCACGGCATTCCGTTGCACGTAATGATAGCCGCCCCCACCCGAGGACTACATCGCGACCACGGCATTCCGTTGCACGTAATGATAGCCACCCCCACCCGAGGACTACATCGCGACCACGACCACGGCATTCCGTTGCACGTAATGATAGCCGCCCCCACCCGAGGACTACATCGCGACCACGGCATTCCGTTGCACGTAATGATAGCCACGCCCACCCGAGGACTACATCGCCACCACGACCACGGCATTCCGTTGCACGTAATGATAGCCACGCCCACCCGAGGACTACATCGCGACCACGGCATTCCGTTGCACGTAATGATAGCCGCCCCCACCCGAGGACTACATCGCCACCACGGCATTCCGTTGCACGTAATGATAGCCACGCCCACCCGAGGACTACATCGCCACCACGACCACGGCATTCCGTTGCACGTAATGATAGCCACGCCCACCCGAGGACTACATCGCGACCACGACCACGGCATTCCGTTGCACGTAATGATAGCCGCCCCCACCCGAGGACTACATCGCGACCACGGCATTCCGTTGCACGTAATGATAGCCACGCCCACCCGAGGACTACATCGCGACCACGACCACGGCATTCCGTTGCACGTAATGATAGCCACGCCCACCCGAGGACTACATCGCCACCACGACCACGGCATTCCGTTGCACGTAATGATAGCCACGCCCACCCGAGGACTACATCGCGACCACGACCACGGCATTCCGTTGCACGTAATGATAGCCGCCCCCACCCGAGGACTACATCGCGACCACGGCATTCCGTTGCACGTAATGATAGCCACGCCCACCCGAGGACTACATCGCCACCACGACCACGGCATTCCGTTGCACGTAATGATAGCCACGCCCACCCCAGGACTACATCGCGACCACGACCACGGCATTCAGTTGCACGTAATGATAGCCACGCCCACCCGAGGACTACATCGCGACCACGACCACGGCATTCCGTTGCACGTAATGATAGCCGCCCCCACCCGAGGACTACATCGCCACCACGGCATTCCGTTGCACGTAATGATAGCCACGCCCACCCGAGGACTACATCGCCACCACGACCACGGCATTCCGTTGCACGTAATGATAGCCGCCCCCACCCGAGGACTACATCGCGACCACGGCATTCCGTTGCACGTAATGATAGCCACGCCCACCCGAGGACTACATCGCGACCACGACCACGGCATTCCGTTGCACGTAATGATAGCCGCCCCCACCCGAGGACTACATCGCGACCACGGCATTCCGTTGCACGTAATGATAGCCACGCTTACCCGAGGACTACATCGCCACCACGACCACGGCATTCCGTTGCACGTAATGATAGCCGCCCCCACCCGAGGACTACATCGCGACCACGACCACGGCATTCCGTTGCACGTAATGATAGCCGCCCCCACCCGAGGACTACATCGCGACCACGACCAAGGCATTCCGTTGCACGTAATGATAGCCACGCCCACCCGAGGACTACATCGCGACCACGACCACGGCATTCCGTTGCACGTAATGATAGCCACCCCCACCCGAGGACTACATCGCGACCACGACCACGGCATTCCGTTGCACGTAATGATAGCCACCCCCACCCGAGGACTACATCGCCACCACGACCACGGCATTCCGTTGCACGTAATGATAGCCACCCCCACCCGAGGACTACATCGCGACCACGACCACGGCATTCCGTTGCACGTAATGATAGCCACCCTCACCCGAGGACTACATCGCCACCACGACCACGGCATTCCGTTGCACGTAATGATAGCCACCCCCACCCGAGGACTACATCGCGACCACTACCACGGCATTCCGTTGCACGTAATGATAGCAACCCCCACCCGAGGACTACATCGCGACCACTACCACGGCATTCCGTTGCACGTAATGATAGCAACCCCCACCCGAGGACTACATCGCGACCACTACCACGGCATTCCGTTGCACGTAATGATAGCCACCCACACCCGAGGACTACATCGCCACCACGACCACGGCATTCCGTTGCACGTAATGATAGCTACGCCCACCCGAGGACTAAATCGCGACCACGACCACGGCATTCCGTTGCACGTAATGATAGCCACCCCCACCCGAGGACTACATCGCGACCACGACCACGGCATTCCGTTGCACGTAATGATAGCCACCCCCACCCGAGGACTACATCGCGACCACGACCACGGCATTCCGTTGCACGTAAAGATAGCCACCCCCACCCGAGGACTACATCGCCACCACGACCACGGCATTCCGTTGCACGTAATGATAGCCACCCCCACCCGAGGACTACATCGCGACCACGACCACGGCATTCCGTTGCACGTAATGATAGCCGCCCCCACCCGAGGACTACATCGCGACCACGACCACGGCATTCCGTTGCACGTAATGATAGCCACCCCCACCCGAGGACTACATCGCGACCACGACCATGGCATTCCGTTGCACGTAATGATAGCCAACCCCACCCGAGGACTACATCGCCACCACGACCACGGCATTCCGTTGCACGTAATGATAGCCACGGCCACCCGAGGACTACATCGCGACCACTACCACGGCATTCCGTTGCACGTAATGATAGCAACCCCCACCCGAGGACTACATCGCCACCACGACCACGGCATTCCGTTGCACGTAATGATAGCCACGCCCACCCGAGGACTACATCGCGACCACTACCACGGCATTCCGTTGCACGTAATGATAGCCACCCCCACCCGAGGACTACATCGCGACCACGACCACGGCATTCCGTTGCACGTAATGATAGCCACCCCCACCCGAGGACTACATCGCCACCACGACCACGGCATTCCGTTGCACGTAATGATAGCCACGCCCACCCGAGGACTACATCGCCACCACGACCACGGCATTCCGTTGCACGTAGTGATAGCCACCCCCACCCGAGGACTACATCGCGACCACGACCACGGCATTCCGTTGCACGTAATGATAGCCACCCCCACCCGAGGACTACATCGCGACCACGACCACGGCATTCCGTTGCACGTAATGATAGCCACGCCCACCCGAGGACTACATCGCCACCACGACCACGGCATTCCGTTGCACGTAATGATAGCCACGCCCACCCGAGGACTACATCGCCACCACGACCACGGCATTCCGTTGCACGTAATGATAGCCACGCCCACCCGAGGACTACATCGCCACCACGACCACGGCATTCCGTTGCACGTAATGATAGCCACGCCCACCCGAGGACTACATCGCCACCACGACCACGGCATTCCGTTGCACGTAATGATAGCCACCCCCACCCGAGGACTACATCGCCACCACGACCACGGCATTCCGTTGCACGTAATGATAGCCACGCCCACCCGAGGACTACATCGCCACCACGACCACGGCATTCCGTTGCACGTAATGATAGCCACCCCCACCCGAGGACTACATCGCATACACGACCACGGCATTCCGTTGCACGTAATGATAGCCACCCCCACCCGAGGACTACATCGCGACCACGACCACGGCATTCCGTTGCACGTAATGATAGCCACGCCCACCAGAGGACTACATCGCATACACGACCACGGCATTCCGTTGCACGTAATGATAGCCACCCCCACCCGAGGACTACATCGCCACCACGACCACGGCATTCCGTTGCACGTAATGATAGCCACCCCCACCCGAGGACTACATCGCCACCACGACCACGGCATTCCGTTGCACGTAATGATAGCCACGCCCACCAGAGGACTACATCGCATACACGACCACGGCATTCCGTTGCACGTAATGATAGCCACCCCCACCCGAGGACTACATCGCGACCACGACCACGGCATTCCGTTGCACGTAATGATAGCCACGCCCACCAGAGGACTACATCGCGACCACGACCACGGCATTCCGTTGCACGTAATGATAGCCACCCCCACCCGAGGACTACATCGCGACCACGACCACGGCATTCCGTTGCACGTAATGATAGCCACCCCCACCCGAGGACTACATCGCCACCACGACCACGGCATTCCGTTGCACGTAATGATAGCCACCCCCACCCGAGGACTACAGGACAACATCGCGACCACGACCACGGCATTCCGTTGCACGTAATGATAGCCACGCCCACCCGAGGACTACATCGCGACCACGACCACGGCATTCCGTTGCACGTAATGATAGCCACCCCCACCCGAGGACTACATCGCGACCACGACCACGGCATTCCGTTGCACGTAATGATAGCCACCCCCACCCGAGGACTACATCTTCACCACGACCACGGCATTCCGTTGCACGTAATGATAGCCACCCCCACCCGAGGACTACATCGCCACCACGACCACGGCATTCCGTTGCACGTTATGATAGCCACCCCCACCCGAGGACTACAGGACAACATCGCGACCACGACCACGGCATTCCGTTGCACGTAATGATAGCCACCCCCACCCGAGGACTACATCTTCACCACGACCACGGCATTCCGTTGCACGTAATGATAGCCACCCCCACCCGAGGACTACATCGCCACCACGACCACGGCATTCCGTTGCACGTAATGATAGCCACCCCCCACCCGAGGACTACATCGCCACCACGACCACGGCATTCCGTTGCACGTAATGATAGCCACCCCCACCCGAGGACTACATCGCCACCACGACCACGGCATTCCGTTGCACGTAATGATAGCCACCCCCACCCGAGGACTACATCGCCACCACGACCACGGCATTCCGTTGCACGTAATGATAGCCACTCTCACCCGAGGACTACATCGCAACCACGACCACGGCATTCCGTTGCACGTAATGATAGCCACGCCCACCCGAGGACTACATCGCCACCACGACCACGGCATTCCGTTGCACGTAATGATAGCCACCCCCCACCCGAGGACTACATCGCCACCACGACCACGGCATTCCGTTGCACGTAATGATAGCCACCCCCACCCGAGGACTACATCGCCACCACGACCACGGCATTCCGTTGCACGTAATGATAGCCACCCCCACCCGAGGACTACATCGCCACCACGACCACGGCATTCCGTTGCACGTAATGATAGCCACCCCCACCCGAGGACTACATCTTCACCACGACCACGGCATTCCGTTGCACGTAATGATAGCCACCCCCACCCGAGGACTACATCGCGACCACGACCACGGCATTCCGTTGCACGTAATGATAGCCACCCCCACCCGAGGACTACATCGCCACCACGACCACGGCATTCCCTTGCACGTAATGATAGCCACCCCCACCCGAGGACTACATCGCGACCACGACCACGGCATTCCGTTGCACGTAATGATAGCCACTCTCACCCGAGGACTACATCGCCACCACGACCACGGCATTCCGTTGCACGTAATGATAGCCACCCCCACCCGAGGACTACATCTTCACCACGACCACGGCATTCCGTTGCACGTAATGATAGCCACCCCCACCCGAGGACTACATCGCGACTACGACCACGGCATTCCGTTGCACGTAATGATAGCCACCCTCACCCGAGGACTACATCGCGACCACGACCACGGCATTCCGTTGCACGTAATGATAGCCACCCTCACACGAGGACTACATCGCGACCACGACCACGGCATTCCGTTGCACGTAATGATAGCCACCCCCACCCGAGGACTACATCGCGACCACGACCACGGCATTCCGTTGCACGTAATGATAGCCACCCCCACCCGAGGACTACATCGCGACCACGACCACGGCATTCCGTTGCACGTAATGATAGCCACCCCCACCCGAGGACTACATCGCGACTACGACCACGGCATTCCGTTGCACGTAATGATAGCCACGCCCACCCGAGGACTACATCGCCACCACGACCACGGCATTCCGTTGCACGTAATGATAGCCACCCTCACCCGAGGACTACATCGCGACCACGACCACGGCATTCCGTTGCACGTAATGATAGCCACCCCCACCCGAGGACTACATCGCCACCACGACCACGGCATTCCGTTGCACGTAATGATAGCCACCCCCACCCGAGGACTACATCGCGACCACGACCACGGCATTCCGTTGCACGTAATGATAGCCACGCCCACCCGAGGACTACATCGCCACCACGACCACGGCATTCCGTTGCACGTAATGATAGCCACCCCCACCCGAGGACTACATCGCGACTACGACCACGGCATTCCGTTGCACGTAATGATAGCCACGCCCACCCGAGGACTACATCGCCACCACGACCACGGCATTCCGTTGCACGTAATGATAGCCACCCTCACCCGAGGACTACATCGCGACCACGACCACGGCATTCCGTTGCACGTAATGATAGCCACCCTCACCCGAGGACTACATCGCCACCACGACCACGGCATTCCGTTGCACGTAATGATAGCCACCCCCACCCGAGGACTACATCGCCACCACGACCACGGCATTCCGTTGCACGTAATGATAGCCACCCCCACCCGAGGACTACATCGCCACCACGACCACGGCATTCCGTTGCACGTAATGATAGCCACCCCCACCCGAGGACTACATCGCCACCACGACCACGGCATTCCGTTGCACGTAATGATAGCCACGCCCACCCGAGGACTACATCGCGACCACGACCACGGCATTCCGTTGCACGTAATGATAGCCACCCCCACCCGAGGACTACATCGCCACCACGACCACGGCATTCCGTTGCACGTAATGATAGCCACCCCCACCCGAGGACTACATCGCCACCACGACCACGGCATTCCGTTGCACGTTATGATAGCCACCCCCACCCGAGGACTACATCGCGACCACGACCACGGCATTCCGTTGCACGTAATGATAGCCACGCCCACCCGAGGACTACATCGCGACCACGACCACGGCATTCCGTTGCACGTAATGATAGCCAGCCCCACCCGGGGACTACATCGCCACCACGACTACGGCATTCCGTTGCACGTAATGATAGCCACTCCCACCCGTGGACTACATCGCGACCACGACCACGGCATTCCGTTGCACGTAATGATAGCCACGCCCACCCGAGGACTACATCGCGACCTTGACCACGGCATTCCGTTGCACGTAATGATAGCCACCCCCACCCGGGGACTACATCGCCACCACGACTACGGCATTCCGTTGCACGTAATGATAGCCACCCCCACCCCAGGACTACATCGCGACCACGACCACGGCATTCCGTTGCACGTAATGATAGCCATACTGATAATGATAATGATACTTGATAAACCCTGCGCTAAGTCAGTGACATGAGAGCAACTACATGCAACATATGAAGACAACGCATGTTTCCTCGCTTGTGGAGGTGACTGTACTTGATAAACCCTGCGCTAAGTCAGTGACATGAGAGCAACTACATGCAACATATGAAGACAACGCATGTTTCCTCGCTTGTGAAGGTGACTGTACTTGATAAACCCTGCGCTAAGTCAGTGACATGAGAGCAACTACATGCAACATATGAAGACAACGCATGTTTCCTCGCTTTTGACGGTGACTGTACTTGATAAACCCTGCGCTAATTCAGTGACATGTGAGCAACTACATGCAACATATGAAGACAACGCATGTTTCCTCGCTTCTGAAGGTGACTGTACTTGATAAACCCTGCGCTAAGTCAGTGACATGAGAGCAACTACATGCAACATATGAAGACAACGCATGTTTCCTCGCTTGTGAAGGTGACTGTACTTGAATTACCCTGCGCTAAGTCAGTGACATAAGAGCAACTACATGCAACATATGACACAACGCATGTTTCTTCGCTTGTGACGGTGACTGTACTTGATAAACCCTGCGCTAAGTCAGTGACATGAAAGCCACTACATGCAACATATGAGGACAACGCATGTTTCCTCGCTTGTGACGGTGACTGTACTTGATAAACCCTGCGCGGAGTCAGAGACATGAGAGCAACTACATGCAACATATGAAGACAACGCATGTTTTTTCGCTTGTGAAGGTTACTGTACTTGATAAACCCTGCGCTAAGTCAGTGACATGAGAGCAACTACATGCAACATATGAAGACAACGCATGTTTCCTCGCTTGTGAAGGTGACTGTACTTGAATAACCCTTCGCTTAGTCAGTGACATGAGAGCAACTACATGCAACATATGACACAACGCATGTTTCCTCGCTTGTGACGGTGACTGTACTTGATAAACCCTGCACTAAGTCAGTGACATGAGAGCAACTACATGCAACATATGACACAACGCATGTTTCCTCGCTTGTGACGGTGACTGTACTTGATAAACCCTGCGCTAAGTCAGTGACATGAGAGCAACTACATGCAACATATGAAGACAACGCATGTTTCCTCGCTTGTAACGGTGACTGTACTTGAAATACCCTGCGCTAAGTCAGTGACATGAAAGCCACTTCATGCAACATATCAGGACAACGCATGTTTCCTCGCTTGTAACGGTGACTGTACTTGATAAACCCTGCGCTTACTCAGTGACATGAGAGCAACTACATGCAACATATGAAGACAACGCATGTTTCTTCGCTTTTGAAGGTGACTGTACTTGATAAAACCTGCGCTAAGTCAGTGAAATGAAAGGCACTTCAGGCAACATATGAGGACAACGCATGTTTCCTCGCTTGTGACGGTGACTGTACTTGATAAACCCTGCGCTAAGTCAGTGACATAAGAGCAACTACATGCAACATATGAAGACAACGCATGTTTTCTCTATTGTGACGGTGACTGTACTTGATAAACCCTGCGCTATGTCAGTGACATGAGAGCAACTACATGCAACATATGAGACAACGCATGTTTCCTCGCTTGTGAAAGTGACTGTACGTGATAAACCCTGCGCTAAGTCAGTGACATGAGAGCAACTACATGCAACATATGAAGACAACGCATGTTTCCTCGCTTGTGAAGGTGACTGTACTTGATAAACCCTGCGCTAATTAAGTGACATGAGAGCAACTACATGCAACATATGAAGACAACACATGTTTCCTCGCTTGTGAAGGTGACTGTACTTGATAAACCCTGCGCTAAGTCAGTGACATGAGAGCAACTACATGCAACATATGAAGACAACGCATGTTTCCTCGCTTGTGACGGTGACTGTACTTGATAAACCCTGCGCTAAGTCAGTGACATGAGAGCAACTACATGCAACATATGAAGACAACGCATGTTTCCTCGCTTGTGAAGGTGACTATACTTGATAAACCCTGCGCCAAGTCAGTGACAAGAGAGCAACTACATGCAACATATGAAGACAACGCATGTTTCCTCGCTTCTGAAGGTGACTGTACTTGATAAACCCTGCGCTAAGTCAGTGACATGAGAGCAACTACATGCAACATATGAAGACAACGCATGTTTCCTCGCTTGTGACGGTGACTGTACTTGATAAACCCTGCGCTAATTCAGTGACATGTGAGCAACTACATGCAACATATGAAGACAACGCATGTTTCCTCGCTTGTGAAGGTGACTGTACTTGATAAACCCTGCGCTAAGTCAGTGACATGAGAGCAACAACATGCAACATATGAAGACAACGCATGTTTCCTCGCTTGTGACAGTGACTGTACTTGATAAACCCTGCGCTAAGTCAGTGACATGAGAGCAACTACATGCAACATATAAAGACAACGCATGTTTCCTCGCTTGTGAAGGTGACTGTTCTTGATAAACCCTGCACTAAGTCAGTGACATGAGAGCAACTACATGCAACATATGAAGACAACGCATGTTTCCTCGCTTGTGAAGGTGACTGTACTTGATAAACCCTGCGCTAAGTCAGTGACATGAGAGCAACTACATGCAACATATGAAGGCAACGCATGTTTCCTCGCTTGTGAAGGTGACTGTACTTGATAAACCGTGCGCTTAGTCAGTGACATGAGAGCAACTACATGCAACATATGAAGACAACGCATGTTTTCTCGCTTGTGAAGGTGACTGTACTTGATAAACCCTTCGCTAAGTCAGTGACATGAGAGCATCTACATGCAACATATGAAGACAACGCATGTTTCTTCGCTTGTGACGGTGACTGTACTTGATAAACCCTGCGCTAAGTCAGTGACATGAGAGCAACTACATGCAACATATGAAGACAACGCATGTTTCCTCGCTTGTGAAGGTGACTGTACTTGAATAACCCTGCGCTTAGTCAGTGACATGAGAGCAACTACATGCAACATATGGAGACAACGCATGTTTTTTCGCTTGTGAAGGTGACTGTACTTGATAAACCCTGCGCTAAGTCAGTGACATGAGAGCAACAACATGCAACATATGAAGACAACGCATGTTTCCTCGCTTGTGAAGGTGACTGTACTTGAATAACCCTGCGCTAAGTCAGTGACATGAGAGCAACTACATGCAACATATGACACAACGCATGTTTCCTCGCTTGTGACGGTGACTGTACTTGATAAACCCTGCACTAAGTCAGTGACATGAGAGCAACTACATGCAACATATGAAGACAACGCATGTTTCCTCGCTTGTGAAGGTGACTGTACTTGATAAACCCTTCGCTAAGTCAGTGACATGAGAGCAACTTTATGCAACATATGAAGTCAACGCATGTTTTCTCTATTGTGACGGTGACTGTACTTGATAAACCCTGCGCTATGTCAGTGACATGAGAGCAACTACATGCAACATATGGAGACAACGCATGTTTCCTCGCTTGTGAAAGTGACTGTACGTGATAAACCCTGCGCTAAGTAAGTGACATGAGAGCAACTACATGCAACATATGAAGACAACGCATGTTTCCTGGCTTGTGAAGGTGACTGTACTTGATAAACCCTGCGCTAATTAAGTGACATGAGAGCAACTACATGCAACATTTGAGGACAACGCATGTTTCCTCGCTTGTGACGGTGACTGTACTTGATAAACCATGCGCTAAGTCAGTGACATGAGAGCAACTACATGCAACATATAACACAACGCCTGTTTCTTCGCTTGTGACGGTGACTGTACTTGATAAACCCTGCGCTAAGTCAGTGACATGAGAGCAACTACATGCAACATTAAGACAACGCATGTTTCCTCGCTTGTGACGGTGACTCTACTTGATAAACCCTGCGCTAAGTCAGTGACATGAGAGCAACTACATGCAACATATGAAGACAACGCATGTTTCCTCGCTTGTGACGGTGACTGTACTTGATAAACCCTGAACTAAGTCAGTGACATGAGAGCAACTACATGCAACATATGAAGACAACGCATGTTTCCTCGCTTGTGAAGGTGACTGTACTTGATAAACCCTGCGCTAAGTCAGTGACATGAGAGCGACTACATGTAACATATGAAGACAACGCATATTTCCTCGCTTGTGACGGTGACTGTACTTGATAAACCCTGCGCTAAGTCAGTGACATGAGAGCAACTTCATGCAACATATGCATATGAAGACAACGCATGTTTCCTCGCTTGTGAAGGTGACTGTACTTGATAAACCCTGCGCTTAGTCAGTGACATGAGAGCAACTACATGCAACATATGAAGACAACGCATGTTTCCTCGCTTGTGAAGGTGACTGCACTTGATAAACCCTGCGCTAAGTCAGTGACATGAGAGCAACTAAATGCAACATATGAAGACAACGCATGTTTCCTCGCTTGTGAAGGTGACTGTACTTGATAAAGCCTGCGCTAAGTCAGTGACATGAGAGCAACTACATGCAACATATGAAGACAACGCATGTTTCTTCGCTTGTGACGGTGACTGTACTTGAAAACCCTCCGCTAAGTCAGTGACATGAGAGCAACTACATGCAACATATGTAGACAACGCATGTTTCCTCGCTTGTGAAGGTGACTGTACTTGATAAACCCTACGCTAAAACAGTGACATGAAAGCAACTACATGCAACATATGAAGACAACGCATGTTTCCTCGCTTGTGAAGGTGACTGTACTTGATAAACCCTGCGCTAAGTCAGTGATATGAGAGCAACTACATGCAACATATTAGGACAACGCATGTTTCCTCGCTTGTGACGGTGACTGTACTTGATAAACCCTGCGCTCAGTCAGTGACATGAAAGCAACTACATGCAACATATGTAGACAACGCATGTTTTCTCGCTTGTGAAGGTGACTGTACTTGATAAACCCTGTGCTAAGTCAGTGACATGAGAGCAACTACATGCAACATATGAAGAAAACGCATGTTTCCTCGCATGTAAAGGTGACTGTACTTGATAAACCCTGCGCTAAGTCAGTGACATGAGAGCAACTACATGCAACATATGAAGACAACGCATGTTTCCTCGCTTGTGATTGGTGACTGTACTTGATAAACCCTGCGCTAAGTCAGTGACATGAGAGCAACTACATGCAACATATGATGACAACGCATGTTTCCACGCTTGTGAAGGTGACTGTACTTGATAAACCTTACGCTTAGTCAGTGATATGAGAGCAACAACATGTTACATATGAAGACAACGCATGTTTCCTCGCTTGTGACGGAGACTGTACTTGATAAATCCTGCGCTAAGTCAGTGACATGAGAGAAACTACATGCAAAATATGAAGACAACGCATGTTTCTCGCTTGTGACGGTGACTGTACTTGATAAACCCTGCGCTAAGTCAGTGACATGAGAGCAACTACATGCAACATATAAAGACAACGCATGTTTCCTCGCTTGTGAAGGTGACTGTTCTTGAAAAACCCTGCACTAAGTCAGTGACATGAGAGCAACTACATGCAACATATGAAGACAACGCATGTTTCCTCGCTTGTGAAGGTGACTGTACTTGATAAACCCTGCGCTAAGTCAGTGAAATGAGAGCAACTACATGCAACATATGAAGACAACGCATGTTTCCTCGCTTGTGAAGGTGACTGTACTTGATAAACCCTGCGCTTAGTCAGTGACATGAGAGCAACTACATGCAACATATGAAGACAACGCATGTTTTCTCGCTTGTGAAGGTGACTGTACTTGATAAACCCTTCGCTAAGTCAGTGACATGAGATCAACAACATGCAACATATGAAGACAACGCATGTTTCTTCGCTTGTGACGGTGACTGTACTTGATAAACCCTGCGCTAAGTCAGTGACATGAGAGCAACTACATGCAACATATGAAGACAACGCATGTTTCCTCGCTTGTGAAGGTGACTGTACTTGAATAACCCTGCGCTTAGTCAGTGACATGAGAGCAACTACATGCAACATATGGAGACAACGCATGTTTTTTCGCTTGTGAAGGTGACTGTACTTGATAAACCCTGCGCTAAGTCAGTGACATGAGAGCAACAACATGCAACATATGAAGACAACGCATGTTTCCTCGCGTGTGAAGGTGACTGTACTTGAATAACCCTGCGCTAAGTCAGTGACATGAGAGCAACTACATGCAACATATGACACAACGCATGTTTCCTCGCTTGTGACGGTGACTGTACTTGATATTATCTGCACTAAGTCAGTGACATGAGAGCAACTACATGCAACATATGAAGACAACGCATGTTTCCTCGCTTGTGAAGGTGACTGTACTTGATAAACCCTTCGCTTAGTCAGTGACATGAGAGCAACTTCATGCAACATATGAATCAACGCATGTTTTCTCTATTGTGACGGTGACTGTACTTGATAAACCCTGCGCTATGTCAGTGACATGAGAGCAACTACATGCAACATATGGAGACAACGCATGTTTCCTCGCTTGTGAAAGTGACTGTACGTGATAAACCCTGCGCTAAGTAAGTGACATAAGAGCAACTACATGCAACATATGAAGACAACGCATGTTTCCTGGCTTGTGAAGGTGACTGTACTTGATAAACCCTGCGCTAATTAAGTGACATGAGAGCAACTACATGCAACATTTAAGGACAACGCATGTTTCCTCGCTTGCGACGGTGACTGTACTTAATAAACCCTGCGCTAAGTCAGTGATATGAGAGCAACTACATGCAACATATAACACAACGCCTGTTTCTTCGCTTGTGACGGTGACTGTACTTGATAAAACCTGCGCTAAGTCAGTGACATGAAAGGCACTTCAGGCAACATATGAGGACAACGCATGTTTCCTCGCTTGTGACGGTGACTGTACTTGATAAACCCTGCGCTAAGTCAGTGACATAAGAGCAACTACATGCAACATATGAAGACAACGCATGTTTTCTCTATTGTGACGGTGACTGTACTTGATAAACCCTGCGCTATGTCAGTGACATGAGAGCAACTACATGCAACATATGAGACAACGCATGTTTCCTCGCTTGTGAAAGTGACTGTACTTGATAAACCCTGTGCTAAGTCAGTGACATGAGACCAACTACATGCAACATATGAAGAAAACGCATGTTTCCTCGCATGTAAAGGTGACTGTACTTGATAAACCCTGCGCTAAGTCAGTGACATGAGAGCAACTACATGCAACATATGAAGACAACGCATGTTTCCTCGCTTGTGATTGGTGACTGTACTTGATAAACCCTGCGCTAAGTCAGTGACATGAGAGCAACTACATGCAACATATGATGACAACGCATGTTTCCACGCTTGTGAAGGTGACTGTACTTGATAAACCTTACGCTTAGTCAGTGATATGAGAGCAACAACATGCTACATATGAAGACAACGCATGTTTCCTCGCTTGTGACGGAGACTGTACTTGATAAATCCTGCGCTAAGTCAGTGACATGAGAGAAACTACATGCAAAATATGAAGACAACGCATGTTTCTCGCTTGTGACGGTGACTGTACTTGATAAACCCTGCGCTAAGTCAGTGACATGAGAGCAACTACATGCAACATATAAAGACAACGCATGTTTCCTCGCTTGTGAAGGTGACTGTTCTTGAAAAACCCTGCACTAAGTCAGTGACATGAGAGCAACTACATGCAACATATGAAGACAACGCATGTTTCCTCGCTTGTGAAGGTGACTGTACTTGATAAACCCTGCGCTAAGTCAGTGACATGAGAGCAACTACATGCAACATATGAAGACAACGCATGTTTCCTCGCTTGTGAAGGTGACTGTACTTGATAAACCCTGCGCTTAGTCAGTGACATGAGAGCAACTACATGCAACATATGAAGACAACGCATGTTTTCTCGCTTGTGAAGGTGACTGTACTTGATAAACCCTTCGCTAAGTCAGTGACATGAGATCAACAACATGCAACATATGAAGACAACGCATGTTTCTTCGCTTGTGACGGTGACTGTACTTGATAAACCCTGCGCTAAGTCAGTGACATGAGAGCAACTACATGCAACATATGAAGACAACGCATGTTTCCTCGCTTGTGAAGGTGACTGTACTTGAATAACCCTGCGCTTAGTCAGTGACATGAGAGCAACTACATGCAACATATGGAGACAACGCATGTTTTTTCGCTTGTGAAGGTGACTGTACTTGATAAACCCTGCGCTAAGTCAGTGACATGAGAGCAACAACATGCAACATATGAAGACAACGCATGTTTCCTCGCTTGTGAAGGTGACTGTACTTGAATAACCCTGCGCTAAGTCAGTGACATGAGAGCAACTACATGCAACATATGACACAACGCATGTTTCCTCGCTTGTGACGGTGACTGTACTTGATATTATCTGCACTAAGTCAGTGACATGAGAGCAACTACATGCAACATATGAAGACAACGCATGTTTCCTCGCTTGTGAAGGTGACTGTACTTGATAAACCCTTCGCTTAGTCAGTGACATGAGAGCAACTTCATGCAACATATGAAGTCAACGCATGTTTTCTCTATTGTGACGGTGACTGTACTTGATAAACCCTGCGCTATGTTAGTGACATGAGAGCAACTACATGCAACATATGGAGACAACGCATGTTTCCTCGCTTGTGAAAGTGACTGTACGTGATAAACCCTGCGCTAAGTAAGTGACATAAGAGCAACTACATGCAACATATGAAGACAACGCATGTTTCCTGGCTTGTGAAGGTGACTGTACTTGATAAACCCTGCGCTAATTAAGTGACATGAGAGCAACTACATGCAACATTTAAGGACAACGCATGTTTCCTCGCTTGTGACGGTGACTGTACTTAATAAACCCTGCGCTAAGTCAGTGATATGAGAGCAACTACATGCAACATATAACACAACGCCTGTTTCTTCGCTTGTGACGGTGACTGTACTTGATAAACCCTGCGCTTAGTCAGTGACATGAGAGCAACTACATGCAACATTAAGACAACGCATGTTTCCTCGCTTGTGACGGTGACTGTACTTGATAAACCCTGCGCTAAGTCAGTGACATGAGAGCAACTGCATGCAACATATTAGGATAACGCATGTTTCCTCGCTTGTGAAGGTGACTGTACTTAATAAACCCTGCGCTAAGTCAGTGACATGAGAGCAACTACATGCAACATATGAAGACAACGCATGTTTCCTCGCTTGTGAAGGTGTCAGTGTATTTGATAAACCCTGCGCTAAGTCAGTGACATGAGACAAACTAATTGCAACATATGAAGACAACGCATGTTTTCTCGCTTGTGACGGTGACTGTACTTGATAAACCCTGCGCTAAGTCAGTGACATGAGAGCAACTACATGCATCAAATGAAGACAACGCATGTTTCCTCACTTGTGAAGGTGACTGTACTTAATAAACCCTGCGCTAAGTCATTGACATGAGAGCAACTACATGCAACATATAAAGACAACGCATGTTTCCTCGCTTGTGACGGTGACTGTACTTGATAAACCCTGCGCTAAGTCAGTGACATGAGAGCAACTAAATGCAACATATGAAGACAACGCATGTTTCCTCGCTTGTGAAGGTGACTGTACTTGATAAAACCTGCGCTAAGTCAGTGACATGAGACAAACTACAAGCAACATATGAAGACACTGCATGTTACCTCGCTTGTGACGGTGACTGTACTTGATAAACCCTGCGCTAAGTCAGTGACATGAGAGCAACTACATGCAGCATATGAAGACAACGCATGTTTCCTCGCTTGTGAAGGTGACTGTACTTGATAAACCCTGCGCTAAGTCAGTGACATGAGAGCAACTACATGCAACATATGAAGACAACGCATGTTTCCTCGCTTGTGAAGGTGACTGTACTTGATACACCCTGCGCTAAGTCAGTGACATGAGAGCAACTACACGCATTATATGAAGACAACGCATGTTACCTCGCTTGTGACGGTGACTGTTCTTGATAAACCCTGCGCTTAGTAACTGACATGAGAGCAACTACATGCAACATATGAGGACAACGCATGTTTCCTCGCTTGTGACGGTGACTGTACTTCATAAACCCTGCGCCTAGTCAGTGACATGAGAGCAATCACATGCAACATATGAAGACAACGCATGTTTCCTCGCTTGTGAAGGTGACTGTACTTAATAAACCCTGCGCTAAGTCAGTGACATGAGAGCAACTACATGCAACATATAAAGACAACGCATGTTTCCTCGCTTGTAAAGGTGACTGTACTTGTTAAACCCTGCGCTTAGTCAGTGACATGAAAGCCACTTCTTGAACATATTAGGACAACGCATGTTTCCTCGCTTGTGAAGGTGACTGTACTTGATAAACCCTGCGCTAAGTCAGTGACATGAGAGCAACTACATGCAACATATTAGGACAACGCACATTTCCTCGCTTGTGAAGGTATATGTACGTGATAAACCCTGCGCTAAGTCAGTGACATGAGAGCAACTACATGCAACATATGAAGACAACGCATGTTTCCTCTCTTGTGAAGGTAACTGTACGTGATAAACCATTCGCTAAGTCAGTGACATGAGAGCAACTACATGCAACATATGTAGACAACGCATGTTTCCTCGCTTGTGAAGGTGACTGTACTTGATAAACCCTGCGCTAAGTCAGTGACATGAGAGCAATTACTTGCAACATATAAAGACAACGCATGTTTCCTCACTTGTGAAGGTGACTGTACTTGATTAACCCTGCGCTAAGTCAGTGATATGAGAGCAACTACATGCAACATATGAAGACAAAGCATGTTTCCTCGCTTGTGAAGGTGACTGTACTTGATACACCCTGCGCTAAGTCAGTGACATAAGAGCAACTACATGAAACATATGAAGACAACGCATGTTACCTCGCTTGTGACGGTGACTGTACTTGATAAACCCTGCGCGAAATCAGTGACATGAGAGCAACTACATGCAACACATGAGGACATGAGGACAACGCATGTTTCCTCGCTTGTGACGGTGACTGTACTTGATAAACCCTGCGCCTAGTCAGTGACATGAGAGCAACTGCATGCAACATATGAAGACAACGCATGTTTCCTCGCTTGTGAAGGTGACTGTACTTGATAAACCCTGCGCTAAGTCAGTGACATGAGAGCAACTACATGCAACATATGAAGACAACGCATGTTTCCTCGCTTGTGATGGTGACTGTACTTGATAAACCCTGCGCTAAGTCAGTGACATGAAAGCAACTTCATGCAACATATGAAGACAACGCATGTTTCCTCGCTTGTGAAGGTGACTGTACTTGATAAAACCTGCGCTAAGTGAGTGACATGAGAGCAACTTCATGCAACATATGAAGACAACGCATGTTTCCTCGCTTCTGAAGGTGACTGTACTTGATAAACCCTGCGCTAAGTCAGTGACATGAGAGCAACTACATGCAACATTTGTTGACATAAATGTTTCCTCGCTTGTGAAGGTGACTGTACTTGATAAACCCTGCGCTAAGTCAGTGACATGAGAGCAACTACATGCAACATATGAAGACAACGCATGTTTCCTCGCTTGTGAAGGTGACTGTACTTGATAAACCCTGCGCTAAGTCAGTGACATGAGAGCAACTACATGCAACATATGAAGACAACGCATGTTTCTTCGCTTGTGAAGGTGACTGTACTTGATTTACCCTGCGCTAAATCAGTGAAATGAGAGCAACTACATGCAACATATTAGGAAAACGCATGTTTCCTCGCTTGTAAAGGTGACTGTACTTAATAAACCCTGCGCTAAGACAGTGACATGAGAGCAACTACATGCAACATATGAAGACAACGCATGTTTCCTCGCTTGTGACGGTGACTGTACTTGATAAACCCTGCGCTAAGTTAGGGACATCAGAGCAACTACATGCAACATATGAAGACAACGCATGTTTCCTCGCTTGTGAAGGTGACTGTACTTGATAAACCCTGCGCTAAGTCAGTGACATGAGAGCAACTACATGCAACATATGAAGACAACGCATGTTTCCTCGCTTGTGACGGTGACTGTACTTAATAAACCCTGCGCTAAGTCAGTGACATGAGAGCAACTACATGCAACATATGAAGACAACGCATGTTTCCTCGCTTGTGAAGGTGACTGTACTTGATAAACCCTGCGCTAAGTCAGTGACATGAGACCAAACTAATTGCAACATATGAAGACAACGCATGTTTCCTCGCTTGTGAAGGTGACTGTACTTGATAAACCCTGCGCCAAGTCAGTGACATGAGAGCAACTACATGCAACATATGAAGACAACGCATGTTTTCTCGCTTGTGAAGGTGACTGTACTTAATAAACCCTGCGCTAAGTCAGTGACATGAGAGCAACTACATGCAACATATAAAGACAACGCATGTTTCCTCGCTTGTGACGGTGACTGTACTTGATAAACCCTGCGCTAAGTCAGTGACATGAGAGCAACTACATGCAACATATGAAGACAACGCATGTTTCCTCGCTTGTGAAGGTGACTGTACTTGATAAAACCTGCGCTAAGTCAGTGACATGAGACAAACTACAAGAAACATATGAAGACACTGCATGTTTCCTTGCTTGTGACTGTGACTGTACTTGATAAACCCTGCGCCTAGTCAGTGACTTGAGAGCAACTACATGCAACATATGAAGACAACGCATGTTTCCTCGCTTGTGAAGGTGACTGTACTTGATAAACCCTGCGATAAGTCAGTGACATGAGAGCAACTACATGCAACATATGAAGACAACGCATGTTTCCTCGCTTGTGAAGGTGACTGTACTTGTTAAACCCTGCGCTTAGTCAGTGACATGAAAGCCACTTCTTGAACATATAAGGACAACGCATGTTTCCTCGCTTGCGAAGGTGACTGTACTTGATAAACCCTGCGCTAAGTCAGTGACATGAGAGCAACTACATGCAACATATGAAGACAACGCATGTTTCCTCGCTTGTAAAGGTAACTGTACGTGATAAACCCTTCGCTTAGTCAGTGACATGAGAGCAACTAAATGCAACATATAAAGACAACGCATGTGTCCTATCTTGTGAAGGTGACTGTACTTGATAAACCCTGCGCTAAGTCAGTGACATGAGAGCAACTACTTGCAACATATGAAGACAACGCATGTTTCCTCACTTGTGATGGTGACTGTACTTGATAAACCCTGCGCTTAGTCAGTGACATGAGAGCAACTACATGCAACATATGAAGACAAAGCATGTTTCCTCGCTTGTGAAGGTGACTGTACTTGATACACCCTGCGCTAAGTCAGTGACATGAGAGCAACTATATGCAACATATGAAGACAACGCATGTTTCCTCGCTTGTGACGGTGACTGTACTTGATAAACCCTGCGCGAAGTCAGTGATATGAGAGCAACTACATGCAACACATGAGGACATGAGGACAACGCGTGTTTCTTCGCTTGTGACGGTGACTGTACTTGATAAACCCTGCGCCTAGTCAGTGACATGAGAGCAACTACATGCAACATATGAAGACAACGCATGTTTCCTCGCTTGTGAAGGTGACTGTACTTGATAAACCCTGCGCTAAGTCAGTGACATGAGAGCAACTACATGCAACATATGAAGACAACGCATGTTTCCTCGCTTGTGAAGGTGACTGTACTTGATAAACCCTGCGCTAAGTCAGTGACATGAAAGCCACTTCTTGAACATATTAGGACAACGCATGTTTCCTCGCTTGTGAAGGTGACTGTACTTGATAAACCCTGCGCTAAGTCATTGACATGAGAGCAACTACATGCAACATATGAAGACAACGCATGTTTCCTCGCTTGTGAAGGTGACTGTACTTGATAGACCCTGCGCTAAGTCAGTGACATGAGAGCAACTACATGCAACATATGAAGACAACGCATGTTTCCTAACTTGTGAAGGTGACTGTACTTGATAAACCCTGCGCTAAGTCAGTGACATGAGAGCAACTACATGCAACATATGAAGACAACGCATGTTTCCTCGCTTGTGAAGGTGACTGTACTTGATAAACCTTACGCTAAGTCAGTGACTTGAGAGCAACAACATGCAACATATGAAGACAACGCATGTTTCCTTGCTTGTGACGGTGACTGTACTTGATAAATCCTACGCTAAGTCAGTGACATGAGAGCAACTACATGCAACATATGAAGACAACGCATGTTTCCTCGCTTGTGACGGTGACTGTACTTGATAAACCCTGCGCTAAGTCAGAGACATGAGAGCAACTACATGCATCATATGTAGACAACGCAAGTTTCCTCGCTTGTGACGTTGACTGTACTTGATAAACCCTGCGCTAAGTCAGTGACATAAGAGCAACTACAAGCAACATATGAAGACAACGCATGTTTCCTCGCTTGTGACGGTGACTGTACTTGATAAACCCTGCGCTTAGTCAGTGACATGAGAGCAACTACATGCAACATATGTAAACAACGCATGTTTCTTTGCTTGTGACGGTGACTGCACTTGATTTACCCTGCGCTAAGTCAGTGAAATGAGAGCAACTACATGCAACATATTAGGAAAACGCATGTTTCCTCGCTTGTAAAGGTGACTGTACTTAATAAACCCTGCGCTAAGACAGTGACATGAGAGCAACTACATGCAACATATGAAGACAACGCATGTTTCCTCGCTTGTGACGGTGACTGTACTTGATAAACCCTGCGCTAAGTTAGTGACATCAGAGCAACTACATGCAACATATGAAGACAACGCATGTTTCCTCGCTTGTGAAGGTGACTGTACTTGATAAACCCTGCGCTAAGTCAGTAAAATGATCAAACTACATGCAACATATGAAGACAACGCATGTTTCCTCGCTTGTGACGGTGACTGTACTTGATAAACCCTGCGCTAAGTCAGTGACTTGAGAGCAACTACATGCAACATATGAAGACAACGCATGTTTCCTCGCTTGTGAAGGTGACTGTACTTGATAAACCTTACGCTAAGTCAGTGATATGAGAGCAACAACATGCTACATATGAAGACAACGCATGTTTCCTCGCTTGTGACGGAGACTGTACTTGATAAATCCTGCGCTAAGTCAGTGACTTGAGAGCAACTACATGGAAAATATGAAGACAACGCATGTTTCTCGCTTGTGACGGTGACTGTACTTGATAAACCCTGCGCTAAGTCAGAGACATGAGAGCAACTACATGCATCATATGAAGACAACGCATGTTTCCTCGCTTGTGACGGTGACTGTACTTGATAAACCCTGCGCTAAGTCAGTGACATAAGAGCAACTACAAGCAACATATGAAGACAACGCATGTTTCCTCGCTTGTGACGGTGACTGTACTTGATAAACCCTGCGCTAAGTCAGTGACATGAGAGCAACTACATGCAACATATGTAGACAACGCATGTTTCCTCGCTTGTGACGGTGACTGCACTTGATAAACCCTGCGCTAAGTCAGTGAAATGAGAGAACAACATGCAACATATGAAGACAACGCATGTTTCCTCGCTTGTGGAAGTGACTGTACTTGATAAACCGTGCGCTAAGTCAGTGACATGAGTGAGACTACATGCAACATATGAAGACAACGCATGTTTCCTCGCTTGTGAAGGTGACTGTACTTAATAAACCCTGCGCTAAGTCTGTGACATGAGAGCAACAACATGCAACATATGAAGACAACGCATGTTTCCTCGCTTGTGACGGTGACTGTACTTGATAAACCCTGCGCTAAGTCAGTGACATTAGAGCAACTACAAGCAACATATGAAGACAACGCATGTTTCCTCGCTTGTGACGGTGACTGTACTTGATAAACCCTGCGCTAAGTCAGTGACATGAGAGCAACTACAAGCAACATATGAAGACAACGCATGTTTCCTCGTTTGTGACGGTGACTGTACTTGATAAACCCTGCGCTAAGTCAGTGACATGACAGCAACTACATGCAACATATGTAGACAACGCATGTTTCCTCGCTTGTGACGGTGACTGTACTTGATAAACCCTGCGTTAAGTCAGTGACATGAGAGCAACTGCATGCAACATATTAGGACAAAGTATGTTTCCTCGCTTGTGAAGGTGACTGTACTTAATAAACCCTGCGCTAAGTCAGTGACATGAGAGCAACTACATGCAACATATGAAGACAACGCATGTTTCCTCGCTTGTGACGGTGACTGTACTTGATAAACCCTGCGCTAAGTCAGTGACATGAGAGCAACTACATGCAACAAATGAAGACAACGCATGTTTCCTCACTTGTGAAGGTGACTGTACTTAATAAACCCTGCGCTAAGTCATTGACATGAGAGCAACTACATGCAACATATAAAGACAACGCATGTTTCCTCGCTTGTGACGGTGACTGTACTTGATAAACCCTGCGCTAAGTCAGTGACATGAGGGCAACTACATGCAACATATGAAGACAACGCATGTTTCCTCGCTTGTGAAGGTGACTGTACTTGATAAAACCTGTGCTAAGTCAGTGACATGAGACAAACTACAAGCAACATATGAAGACACTGCATGTTTCCTCGCTTGTGACGGTGACTGTACTTGATAAACCCTGCGCTAAGTCAGTGACATGAGAGCAACTACATGCAGCATATGAAGACAACGCATGTTTCCTCGCTTGTGAAGGTGACTGTACTTGATAAACCCTGCGCTAAGTCAGTGACATGAGAGCAACTACATGCAACATATGAAGACAACGCATGTTTCCTCGCTTGTGAAGGTGACTGTACTTGATACACCCTGCGCTAAGTCAGTGACATGAGAGCAACTACATGCATTATATGAAGACAACGCATGTTTCCTCGCTTGTGACGGTGACTGTTCTTGATAAACCCTGCGCTTAGTAACTGACATGAGAGCAACTACATGCAACATATGAGGACAACGCATGTTTCCTCGCTTGTGACGGTTACTGTACTTGATAAACCCTGCGCCTAGTCAGTGACATGAGAGCAACTACATGCAACATATGAAGACAACGCATGTTTACTCGCTTGTGAAGGTGACTGTACTTGATAAACCCTGCGCTAAGTCAGTGACATGAGAGCAACTACATGCAACATATAAAGACAACGCATGTTTCCTCGCTTGTGAAGGTGACTGTACTTGTTAAACCCTGCGCTTAGTCAGTGACATGAAAGCCACTTCTTGAACATATTAGGACAACGCATGTTTCCTCGCTTGTGAAGGTGACTGTACTTGATAAACCCTGCGCTAAGTCAGTGACATGAGAGCAACTACATGCAACATATTAGGACAACGCACATTTCCTCGCTTGTGAAGGTATATGTACGTGATAAACCCTGCGCTAAGTCAGTGACATGAGAGCAACTACATGCAACATATGAAGACAACGCATGTTTCCTCGCTTGTGAAGGTAACTGTACGTGATAAACCCTTCGCTAAGTCAGTGACATGAGAGCAACTACATGCAACATATGTAGACAACGCATGTTTCCTCGCTTGTGAAGGTGACTGTACTTGATAAACCCTGCGCTAAGTCAGTGACATGAGAGCAATTACTTGCAACATATAAAGACAACGCATGTTTCCTCACTTGTGAAGGTGACTGTACTTGATTAACCCTGCGCTAAGTCAGTGATATGAGAGCAACTACATGCAACATATGAAGACAAAGCATGTTTCCTCGCTTGTGAAGGTGACTGTACTTGATACACCCTGCGCTAAGTCAGTGACATAAGAGCAACTACATGCAACATATGAAGACAACGCATGTTTCCTCGCTTGTGACGGTGACTGTACTTGATAAACCCACGCGAAATCAGTGACATGAGAGCAACTACATGCAACACATGAGGACATGAGGACAACGCATGTTTCCTCGCTTGTGACGGTGACTGTACTTGATAAACCCTGCGCCTAGTCAGTGACATGAGAGCAACTGCATGCAACATATGAAGACAACGCATGTTTCCTCGCTTGTGAAGGTGACTGTACTTGATAAACCCTGCGCTAAGTCAGTGACATGAGAGCAACTACATGCAACATATGAAGACAACGCATGTTTCCTCGCTTGTGATGGTGACTGTACTTGATAAACCCTGCGCTAAGTCAGTGACATGAAAGCAACTACATGCAACATATGAAGACAACGCATGTTTCCTCGCTTGTGAAGGTGACTGTACTTGATAAAACCTGCGCTAAGTCAGTGACATGAGAGCAACTTCATGCAACATATGAAGACAACGCATGTTTCCTCGCTTCTGAAGGTGACTGTACTTGATAAACCCTGCGCTAAGTCAGTGACATGAGAGCAACTACATGCAACATTTGTTGACAACGCATGTTTCCTCGCTTGTGAAGGTGACTGTACTTGATAAACCCTGCGCTAAGTCAGTGACATGAGAGCAACTACATGCAACATATGAAGACAAAGCATGTTTCCTCGCTTGTGAAGGTGACTGTACTTGATAAACCCTGCGCTAAGTCAGTGACATGAGAGCAACTACATGCAACATATGAAGACAACGCATGTTTCCTCGCTTGTGAAGGTGACTGTACTTGATAAACCCTGCGCTTAGTCAGTGACATGAGAGCAACTACATGATACATATAAAGACAACGCATGTTTCCTCGCTGGTGAAGGTGAATGTTCTTGATTAAACCTGCGCTAAGTCAGTGACATGAGAGCAACTACATGCAACATATTAAGACAACGCATGTGTCCTCGCTTGTGAAGGTGACTGTACTTGATAAACCCTGCGCTAAGTTAGTGACATGATAGCAACTACATGCAACATATTAAGACAACGCATGTTTCCTCGCTTGTGAATGTGACTGTACTTGATAAAACCTGCGCTAAGTCAGTGACATGAGAGCAACTACATGCAACATATGAAGACAACGCATGTTTTTTTGCTTGTGAAGGTGACTGTACTTGATAAACCCTGCGCTAAGTCAGTGACTTGAGAGCAACTACATGCAACATATGAAGACAACTAATGTTTCCTCGCTTGTGAAGGTGACTGTACTTGATAAACCCTGCGCTAAGTCAGTGACATGAGAGCAACTACATGCAACATATGAAGACAACGCATGTTTCCTCGCTTGTGACGGTGACTGTACTTGATAAACCCTGCGCTAAGTCAGTGACATGAGAGCAACTACATGCAACATATGAAGACAACGCATGATTCCTCGCTTGTGAAGGTGACTGTACTTAATAAACCCTGCGCTAAGTAAGTGACATGAGCGCAACTACATGCAACATATAAAGACAACGCATGTTTCCTCGCTTGTGACGGTGACTGTACTTGATAAACCCTGCGCTAAGTCAGTGACATGAGAGCAACTACATGCAACATATGAAGACAACGCATGATTCCTCGCTTGTGAAGGTGACTGTACTTGATATAACCTGCGCTAAGTCAGTGACATGAGACAAACTACAAGCAACATATGAAGACACTGCATGTTTCCTCGCTTGTGACGGTGACTGTACTTGATTAACCCTGCGCTAAGTCAGTGACATGAGAGCAACTACATGCAGCATATGAAGACAACGCATGTTTCCTCGCTTGTGAAGGTGACTGTACTTGATAAACCCTGCGCTAAGTCAGTGACATGAGAGCAACTACATGCAACATATGAAGACAACGCATGTTTCCTCGCTTGTAAGGTGACTGTACTTGATACACCCTGCGCTAAGTCGATGACATGAGAGCAACTACATGCAACATATGAAGACAACGCATGTTTCCTCGCTTGTGACGGTAACTGTACTTGATAAACCTTACGCTTAGTAACTGACATGAGAGCAACTACATGCAACATATGAGGACAACGCATGTTTCCTCGCTTGTGACGGTGACTGTACTTGATAAACCCTGCGCCTAGTCAGTGACATGAGAGCAACTACATGCAACATATGAAGACAACGCATGTTTCCTCGCTTGTGAAGGTGACTGTACTTGATAAACCCTGCGATAAGTCAGTGACATGAGAGCAACTACATGCAACATATGAAGACAACGCATGTTTCCTCGCTTGTGAAGGTGACTGTACTTGATACACCCTGCGCTAAGTCAGTGACATGAGAGCAACTACATGCAACATATGAAGACAACGCATGTTTCCTCGCTTGTGATGGTGACTGTTCTTGATAAACCCTGCGCTTAGTAACTGACACGAGAGCAACTACATGCAACATATGAGAACAACGCATGTTTTCTCGCTTGTGACGGTGACTGTACTTGATAAACCCTGCGCCTAGTCAGTGACATGAGAGCAACTACATGCAACATATGAAGACAACGCATGTTTCCTCGCTTGTGAAGGTGACTGTACTTGTTAAACCCTGCGCTTAGTCAGTGACATGAAAGCCACTTCTTAAACATATTAGGACAACGCATGTTTCCTCGCTTGTGAAGGTGACTGTACTTGATAAACCCTGCGCTAAGTCAGTGACATGAGAGCAACTACATGCAACATATTAGGACAACGCACATTTCCTCGCTTGTGAAGGTATATTTACGTGATAAACCCTGCGCTAAGTCAGTGACATGAGAGCAACTACATGCAACATATGAAGACAACGCATGTTTCCTCGCTTGTGAAGGTAACTGTACGTGATAAACCCTTCGCTTAGTCAGTGACATGAGAGCAACTAAATGCAACATATGAAGACAACGCATGTTTCCTCGCTTGTGAAGGTGACTGTACTTGATAAACCCTGCTCTTAGTCAGTGACATGAGAGCAATTACTTGCAACATATAAAGACAACGCATGTTTCCTCACTTGTAAAGGTGACTGTACTTGATAAACCCTGCGCTAAGTCAGTGATATGAGAGCAACTACATGCAACATATGAAGACAAAGCATGTTTCCTCGCTTGTGAAGGTGACTGTACTTGATAAACCCTGCGCTAAGTCAGTGACATGAGATCAACTACATGCAACATAGAAGACAACGCATGTTTCCTCGCTTGTGACGGTGACTGTACTTGATAAACCCTGCGCGAAATCAGTGACATGAGAGCAACTACATGCAACACATGAGGACATGAGGACAACGCATGTTTCCTCGCTTGTGACGGTGACTGTACTTGAAAAACCCTGCGCCTAGTCAGTGACATGAGAGCAACTACATGCAACATATGAAGACAACGCATGTTTCCTCGCTTGTGAAGGTGACTGTACTTGATAAACCCTGCGCTAAGTCAGTGACATGAGAGCAACTACATGCAACATATGAAGACAACGCATGTTTCCTCGCTTGTGAAGGTGACTGTACTTGATAAAACCTGCGCTAAGTCAGTGACATGAGAGCAACTACATGCAACATATGAAGGCAACGCATGTTTCTCGCTTTTAAAGGTGACTGTACTTGATAAACCCTGCGCTAAGTCAGTGACATGAGAGCAACTACATGCAACATTTGTTGACAACGCATGTTTCCTCGCTTGTGAAGGTGACTGTACTTGATAAACCCTGCGCTAAGTCAGTGACATGAGAGCAACTACATGCAACATATGAAGACAACGCATGTTTCCTCGCTTGTGAAGGTGACTGTACTTGATAAACCCTGCGCTAAGTCAGTGACATGAGAGCAACTACATGCAACATATGAAGACAACGCATGTTTCCTCGCTTGTGAAGGTGACTGTACTTGATAAACCCTGCGCTAAGTCAGTGACATGAGATCAACTACATGATACATATAAAGACAACGCATGTTTCCTGGCTGGTGAAGGTGAATGTTCTTGATAAAACCTGCGCTAAGTCAGTGACATGAGAGCAACTACATGCAACATATGAAGACAACGCATGTGTACTCGCTTGTGAAGGTGACTGTACTTGATAAACCCTGCGCTAAGTCAGTGACATGAAAGCAACTACATGCAACATATTAAGACAACGCAAGTTTCCTCGCTTGTGAAGGTGACTGTACTTGATAAAACCTGCGCTAAGTCAGTGACATGAGAGCAACTACATGCAACATATGAAGACAACGCATGTTTCCTCGCTTGTGAAGGTGACTGTACTTGATAAACCCTGCGCTAAGTCAGTGACTTGAGAGCAACTACATGCAACATATGAAGACAACGCATGTTTCCTCGCTTTTGAAGGTGACTGTACTTGATAAACCCTTCGCTAAGTCAGTGACATGAGAGCAAGTACATGCAAGATATGAAGACAACGCATGTTTCCTCGCTTGTGAAGGTGACTGTACTTGATAAACCTTGCGCTAAGTCAGTGACATGAGAGCAACTACATGCAACATATGAAGACAACGCATGTTTCCTCGCTTGTGAAGGTGACTGTACTTGATAAACCCTGCGCTAAGTCAGTGACTTGAGAGCAACTACATGCAACATATGAAGACAACGCATGTTTCCTCGCTTGTGACTGTGACTGTACTTGATAAACCCTGCGCTAAGTCAGTGACATGAGAGAAACTACATGCAACATATGAAGACAACGCATGTTTCCTCGCTTGTGACGGTGACTGTACTTGATAAACCCTGCGCTAAGTCAGAGACATGAGAGCAACTACATGCATCATATGTAGACAACGCATGTTTCCTCGCTTGTGACGGTGACTGTACTTGATAAACCCTGCGCTAAGTCAGAGACATGAGAGCAACTACATGCAGCATATGAAGACAACGCATGTTTCCTCGCTTGTGAAGGTGACTGTACTTGATAAACCCTGCGCTAAGTCAGTGACATGAGAGCAACTACATGCAACATATGAAGACAACGCATGTTTCCTCGCTTGTGAAGGTGACTGTACTTGATACACCCTGCGCTAAGTCAGTGACATGAGAGCAACTACATGCAACATATGAAGACAAAGCATGTTTCCTCGCTTGTGATGGTGACTGTTCTTGATAAACCCTGCGCTTAGTAACTGACATGAGAGCAACTACATGCAACATATGAGAACAACGCATGTTTCCTCGCTTGTGACGGTGACTGTACTTGATAAACCCTGCGCCTAGTCAGTGACATGAGAGCAACTACATGCAACATATGAAGACAACGCATGTTTCCTCGCTTGTGAAGGTGACTGTACTTGATAAACCCTGCGCTAAGTCAGTGACATGAAAGCAACTACATGCAACATATAAAGACAACGCATGTTTCCTCGCTTGTGAAGGTGACTGTACTTGTTAAACCCTGCGCTTAGTCAGTGACATGAAAGCCACTTCTTAAACATATTAGGACAACGCATGTTTCCTCGCTTGTTAAGGTGACTGTACTTGATAAACCCTGCGCTAAGTCAGTGACATGGGAGCAACTACATGCAACATATGAAGACAACGCATGTTTCCTCGCTTGTGAAGGTAACTGTACGTGATAAACCCTTCGCTTCATCAGTGACATGAGAGCAACTAAATGCAACATATGAAGACAACGCATGTTTCCTCGCTTGTGAAGGTGACTGTACTTGATAAACCCTGCGCTAAGTCAGTGACATGAGAGCAATTACTTGCAACATATAAAGACAACGCATGTTTCCTCACTTGTGAAGGTGACTGTACTTGATAAACCCTGCGCTAAGTCAGTGATATGAGAGCAACTACATGCAACATATGAAGACAAAGCATGTTTCCTCGCTTGTGAAGGTGACTGTATTTGATACACCCTGCGCTAAGTCAGTGACATGAGAGCAACTACATGCAACATATGAAAACAACGCATGTTTCTTCGCTTGTGACGGTGACTGTACTTGATAAACCCTGCGCGAAATCAGTGACATGAGAGCAACTACATGCAACACATGAGGACATGAGGACAACGCATGTTTCCTCGCTTGTGACGGTGACTGTACTTGAAAAACCCTGCGCCTAGTCAGTGACATGAGAGCAACTACATGCAACATATGAAGACAACGCATGTTTCCTCGCTTGTGAAGGTGACTGTACTTTATAAACCCTGCGCTAAGTCAGTGACATGAGAGCAACTACATGCAACATATGAAGACAACGCATGTTTCCTCGCTTGTGATGGTGACTGTACTTGATAAACCCTGCGCTAAGTCAGTGACATGAAAGCAACTACATGCAACATATGAAGACAACGCATGTTTCCTCGCTTGTGAAGGTGACTGTACTTGATAAAACCTGCGCTAAGTCAGTGACATGAGAGCATCTACATGCAACATATGAAGACAACGCATGTTTCCTCGCTTTTGAAGGTGACTGTACTTGATAAACCCTGCGCTAAGTCAGTGACATGAGAGCAACTACATGCAACATTTGTTGACAACGCATGTTTCCTCGCTTGTGAAGGTGACTGTACTTGATAAACCCTGCGCTAAGTCAGTGACATGAGAGCAACTACATGCAACATATGAAGACAACGCATGTTTCCTCGCTTGTGAAGGTGACTGTACTTGATAAACCCTGCGCTAAGTCAGTGACATGAGAGCAACTACATGCAACATATGAAGACAACGCATGTTTCCTCGCTTGTGAAGGTGACTGTACTTGATGAAACCTGCGCTAAGTCAGTGACATGAGAGCAACTACATGCAACATATGAAGACAACGCATGTGTCCTCGCTTGTGAAGGTGACTGTACTTGATAAACCCTGCGCTAAGTCAGTGACATGAAAGCAACTACATGCAACATGATAAGACAACGCAAGTTTCCTCGCTTGTGAAGGTGACTGTACTTGATAAAACCTGCGCTAAGTCAGTGACATGAGAGCAACTACATGCAACATATGAAGACAACGCATGTTTCCTCGCTTGTGAAGGTGACTGTACTTGATAAACCCTGCGCTAAGTCAGTGACTTGAGAGCAACTACATGCAACATATGAAGACAACGCATGTTTCCTCGTTTGTGAAGGTGACTGTACTTGATAAACCCTGCGCTAAGTCAGTGACATGAGAGCAACTACATGCAAGATATGAAGACAACGCATGTTTCCTCGCTTGTGAAGGTGACTGTACTTGATAAACCTTGCGCTAAGTCAGTGACATGAGAGCAACTACATGCAACATATGAAGACAACGCACATTTCCTCGCTTGTGATGGTGACTGTACTTGATAAACCCTGCGCTAAGTCAGTGACATGAGAGCAACTACATGCAACATATGAAGACAACGCATGTTTCCTCGCTTGTGACTGTGACTGTACTTGATAAACCCTGCGCTAAGTCAGTGACATGAGAGCAACTACATGCAACATATGAAGACAACGCATGTTTCCTCGCTTGTGACGGTGACTGTACTTGATAAACCCTGCGCTAAGTCAGAGACATGAGAGCAACTACATGCATCATATGTAGACAACGCATGTTTCCTCGCTTGTGACGGTGACTGTACTTGATAAACCCTGCGCTAAGTCAGTGACATGAGAGCAACTACAAGCAACATATGAAGACAACGCATGTTTCCTCGTTTGTGACGGTGACTGTACTTAATAAACCCTGCGCTAAGTCAGTGACATGACGGCAACTACATGCAACATATGTAGACAACGCATGTTTCCTCGCTTGTGACGGTGTCTGTACTTGATAAACCCTGCGCTAAGTCAGTGACATGAGAGCAACTAATGCAACATATTAGGACAACGCATGTTTCCTCGCTTGTGAAGGTGACTGTACTTAATAAACCCTGCGCTAAGTCAGTGACATGAGAGCAACTACATGCAACATATGAAGACAACGCATGTTTCCTCGCTTGTGACGGTGACTGTACTTGATAAACCCTGCGCTAAGTCAGTGACATGAGAGCAACTACATGCAACATATGAAGACAACGCATGTTTTCTCGCTTGTGAAGGTGACTGTACTTGATAAACCCTGCGCTAAGTCAGTGACATAAGACAAACTAATTGCAACATATGAAGACAACGCATGTTTCCTCGCTTGTGACGGTGACTGTACTTGATAAACCCTGCGCTAAGTCAGTGACATGAGAGCAACTACATGCAACATATGAAGACAACGCATGTTTCCTCGCTTGTGAAGGTGACTGTACTTAATAAACCCTGCGCTAAGTCAGTGACATGAGACCAACTACATGCAACATATAAAGACAACGCATGTTTCCTCGCTTGTGACGGTGACTGTACTTGATAAACCCTGCGCTAAGTCAGTGACATGAGAGCAACTACATGCAACAGATGAAGACAACGCATGTTTCCTCGCTTGTGAAGGTGACTGTACTTGATAAAACCTGCGCTAAGTCAGTGACATGAGACAAACTACAAGCAACATATGAAGACACTGCATGTTTCCTCGCTTGTGACGGTGACTGTACTTGATAAACCCTGTGCTAAGTCAGTGACATGAGAGCAACTACATGCAGCATATGAAGACAACGCATGTTTTCTCGCTTGTGAAGGTGACTGTACTTGATAAACCCTGCGCTAAGTCAGTGACATGAGAGCAGCTACATGCAACATATGAAGACAACGCATGTTTCCTCGCTTGTGAAGGTGACTGTACTTGATACACCCTGCGCTAAGTCAGTGACATGAGAGCAACTACATGCAACATATGAAGACAACGCATGTTTCCTCGCTTGTGACGGTGACTGTACTTGATAAACCTTACGCTTAGTAACTGACATGAGAGCAACTACATGCAACATATGAGGACAACGCATGTTTCCTCGCTTGTGACGGTGACTGTACTTGATAAACCCTGCGCCTAGTCAGTGACATGAGAGCAACTACATGCAACATATGAAGACAACGCATGTTTCCTCGCTTGTGAAGGTGACTGTACTTGATAAACCCTGCGCTAAGTCAGTGACATTGAAGCCACTTCTTGAACATATTAGGACAACGCATGTTTCCTCGCTTGTGAAGGTGACTGTACTTGATAAACCCTGCGCGAAATCAGTGACATGAGAGCAACTACATGCAACACATGAGGACATGAGGACAACGCATGTTTCCTCGCTTGTGACGGTGACTGTACTTGATAAACCCTGCGCCTAGTCAGTGACATAAGAGCAACTACATGCAACATATGAAGACAACGCATGTTTCCTCGCTTGTGAAGGTGACTGTACTTGATAAACCCTGCGCTTAGTCAGTGACATGAGAGCAACTACATGCAACATATGAAGACAACGCATGTTTCCTCGCTTGTGATGGTGACTGTACTTGATAAACCCTGCGCTAAGTCAGTGACATGAAAGCAACTACATGCAACATATGAAGACAACGCATGTTTCCTCGCTTGGGAAGGTGACTGTACTTGATAAAACCTGCGCTAAGTCAGTGACATGAGAGCAACTACATGCAACATATGAAGACAACGCATGTTTCCTCGCTTCTGAAGGTGACTGTACTTGATAAACCCTGCGCTAAGTCAGTGACATGAGAGCAACTACATGCAACATTTGTTGACAACGCATGTTTCCTCGCGTGTGAAGGTGACTGTACTTGATAAACCCTGCGCTAAGTCAGTGACATGAGAGCAACTACATGCAACATATGAAGACAACGCATGTTTCCTTGATTTTTAAGGTGACTGTACTTGATAAACCCTGCGCTAAGTCAGTGACATGAGAGCAACTACATGCAACATATGAAGACAACGCATGTTTCCTCGCTTGTGAAGGTGACTGTACTTGATGAACCCTGAGCTAAGTCAGTGACATGAGATCAACTACATGCAACATATGAAGACAACGCATGTTTCCTCGCTTGTGAAGGTGACTGTACTTGATAAACCCTGCGCTAAGTCAGTGACTTGAGAGCAACTACATGCAACATATGAAGACAACGCATGTGTCCTCGCTTGTGAAGGTGACTGTACTTGATACACCCTGCGCTAAGTCAGTGACATGAAAGCAACTACATGCAACATATTAAGACAACGCATGTTTCCTCGCTGGTGAAGGTGAATGTTCTTGATAAAACCTGCGCTAAGTCAGTGACATGAGAGCAACTACATGCAACATATGAAGACAACGCATGTTTCCTCGCTTGTGAAGGTGACTGTACTTGATAAACCCTGCGCTAAGTCAGTGACATGAGATCAACTACATGCAACATATGAAGACAACGCATGTGTCCTCGCTTGTGAAGGTGACTGTACTTGATACACCCTGCGCTAAGTCATTGACATGAAAGCAACTACATGCAACATATTAAGACAACGCATGTTTCCTCGCTTGTGAAGGTGACTGTACTTGATAAACCCTGCGCTAAGTCAGTGACATGAAAGCAACTACATGCAACATATTAAGACAACGCATGTTTCCTCGCTTGTGAAGGTGACTGTACTTGATAAAACCTGCGCTAAGTCAGTGACATGAGAGCAACTACATGCAACATATGAAGACAACGCATGTTTCCTCGCTTGTGAAGGTGACTGTACTTGATAAACCCTGCGCTAAGTCAGTGACATGAAAGCAACTACATGCAACATATTAAGACAACGCATGTTTCCTCGCTTGTGAAGGTGACTGTACTTGATAAAACCTGCGCTAAGTCAGTGACATGAGAGCAACTACATGCAACATATGAAGACAACGCATGTGTCCTCGCTTGTGAAGGTGACTGTACTTGATAAACCCTGCGCTAAGTCAGTGACATGAAAGCAACTACATGCAACATATTAAGACAACGCATGTTTCCTCGCTTGTGAAGGTGACTGTACTTGATAAAACCTGCGCTAAGTCAGTGACATGAGAGCAACTACATGCAACATATGAAGACAACGCATGTAGTCTCGCTTGTGAAGGTGACTGTACTTGATAAACCCTGCGCTAAGTCAGTGACTTGAGAGCAACTACATGCAACATATGAAGACAACGCATGTTTCCTCGCTTGTGAAGGTGACTGTACTTGATAAACCCTGCGCTAAGTCAGTGACATGAGAGCAACTACATGCAACATATGAAGACAACGCATGTTTCCTCGCTTGTGAAGGTGACTGTACTTGATAAACCTTGCGCTAAGTCAGTGACATGAGAGCAACTACATGCAACATATGAAGACAACGCATGTTTCCTCGCTTGTGAAGGTGACTGTACTTGATAAACCCTGCGCTAAGTCAGTGACATGAGAGCAACTACATGCAACATATGAAGACAACGCATGTTTCCTCGCTTGTGAAGGTGAATGTTCTTGATAAAACCTGCGCTAAGTCAGTGACATGAGAGCAACTACATGCAACATATGAAGACAACGCATGTTTCCTCGCTTGTGAAGGTGACTGTACTTGATAAACCCTGCGCTTAGTCAGTGACATGAGAGCAACTACATGCAACATATGAAGACAACGCATGTTTCCTCGCTTGTGCAGGTGACTGTACTTGATAAACCCTGCGCTAAGTCAGTGACATGAGAGCAACTACATGCAACATATGAAGACAACGCATGTTTCCTCGCTTGTGAAGGTGACTGTACTTGATAAACCCTGCGCTAAGTCAGTTACATGACAGCAACTACATGCAACATATGTAGACAACGCATGTTTCCTCGCTTGTGACGGTGACTGTACATGATAAACCCTGCGCTTAGTCAGTGACATGAGAGCAACTGCATGCAACATATTAGGACAACGCATGTTTCCTCGCTTGTGAAGGTGACTGTACTTAATAAACCCTGCGCTTAGTCAGTGACATGAGAGCAACTACATGCAACATATGAAGACAACGCATGTTTCCTCGCTTGTGACGGTGACTGTACTTGATAAACCCTGCGCTAAGTCAGTGACATGAGAGCAACTACATGCAACATATGAAGACAACGCATGTTTCCTCGCTTGTGAAGGTGACTGTACTTGATAAACCCTGCGCTAAGTCAGTGACATGAGACAAACTAATTGCAACATATGAAGACAACGCATGTTTCCTCGCTTGTGACGGTGACTGTACTTGATAAACCCTGCGCTAAGTCAGTGACTTGAGAGCAACTACATGCAACAAATGAAGACAACGCATGTTTCTTCACTTGTGAAGGTGACTGACTTAATAAACCCTGCGCTAAGTCAGTGACATGAGAGCAACTACAACCAACATATAAAGACAACGCATGTTTCCTCGCATATGACGGTGACTGTACTTGATAAACCCTGCGCTAAGTCAGTGACATGAGAGCAACAACATGCAACATATGAAGACAACGCATGTTTCCTCGCTTGTGAAGGTGACTGTACTTGATAAAACCTGCGCTAAGTCAGTGACATGAGACAAACTACAAGCAACATATGAAGACACTGCATGTTTCCTCGATTGTGACGGTGACTGTACTTGATAAACTATGCGCTAAGTCAGTGACATGAGAGCAACTACATGCAGCATATGAAGACAACGCATGTTTCCTCGCTTGTGAAGGTGACTGTACTTGATAAACCCTGCGCTAAAACAGTGACATGAGAGCAACTACATGCAACATATGAAGACAACGCATGTTTCCTCGCTTGTGAAGGTGACTGTACTTGATAAAACCTGCGCTAAGTCAGTGACATGAGACAAACTACAAGCAACATATGAAGACACTGCATGTTTCCTCGCTTGTGACGGTGACTGTACTTGATAAACCCTGTGCTAAGTCAGTGACATGAGAGCAACTACATGCAGCATATGAAGACAACGCATGTTTTCTCGCTTGTGAAGGTGACTGTACTTGATAAACCCTGCGCTAAGTCAGTGACATGAGAGCAGCTACATGCAACATATAAAGACAACGCATGTTTCCTCGCTTGTGAAGGTGACTGTACTTGATACACCCTGCGCTAAGTCAGTGACATGAGAGCAACTACATGCAACATATGAAGACAACGCATGTTTCCTCGCTTGTGACGGTGACTGTACTTGATAAACCTTACGCTTAGTAACTGACATGAGAGCAACTACATGCAACATATGAGGACAACGCATGTTTCCTCGCTTGTGAAGGTGACTGTACTTGATAAACCCTGCGCCTAGTCAGTGACATGAGAGCAACTACATGCAACATATGAAGACAACGCATGTTTCCTCGCTTGTGAAGGTGACTGTACTTGATAAACCCTGCGCTAAGTCAGTGACATTGAAGCCACTTCTTGAACATATTAGGACAACGCATGTTTCCTCGCTTGTGAAGGTGACTGTACTTGATAAACCCTGCGCGAAATCAGTGACATGAGAGCAACTACATGCAACACATGAGGACATGAGGACAACGCATGTTTCCTCGCTTGTGACGGTGACTGTACTTGATAAACCCTGCGCCTAGTCAGTGACATAAGAGCAACTACATGCAACATATGAAGACAACGCATGTTTCCTCGCTTGTGAAGGTGACTGTACTTGATAAACCCTGCGCTTAGTCAGTGACATGAGAGCAACTACATGCAACATATGAAGACAACGCATGTTTCCTCGCTTGTGATGGTGACTGTACTTGATAAACCCTGCGCTAAGTCAGTGACATGAAAGCAACTACATGCAACATATGAAGACAACGCATGTTTCCTCGCTTGGGAAGGTGACTGTACTTGATAAAACCTGCGCTAAGTCAGTGACATGAGAGCAACTACATGCAACATATGAAGACAACGCATGTTTCCTCGCTTCTGAAGGTGACTGTACTTGATAAACCCTGCGCTAAGTCAGTGACATGAGAGCAACTACATGCAACATTTGTTGACAACGCATGTTTCCTCGCGTGTGAAGGTGACTGTACTTGATAAACCCTGCGCTAAGTCAGTGACATGAGAGCAACTACATGCAACATATGAAGACAACGCATGTTTCCTTGATTTTTAAGATGACTGTACTTGATAAACCCTGCGCTAAGTCAGTGACATGAGAGCAACTACATGCAACATATGAAGACAACGCATGTTTCCTCGCTTGTGAAGGTGACTGTACTTGATGAACCCTGAGCTAAGTCAGTGACATGAGATCAACTACATGCAACATATGAAGACAACGCATGTTTCCTCGCTTGTGAAGGTGACTGTACTTGATAAACCCTGCGCTAAGTCAGTGACTTGAGAGCAACTACATGCAACATATGAAGACAACGCATGTGTCCTCGCTTGTGAAGGTGACTGTACTTGATACACCCTGCGCTAAGTCAGTGACATGAAAGCAACTACATGCAACATATTAAGACAACGCATGTTTCCTCGCTGGTGAAGGTGAATGTTCTTGATAAAACCTGCGCTAAGTCAGTGACATGAGAGCAACTACATGCAACATATGAAGACAACGCATGTTTCCTCGCTTGTGAAGGTGACTGTACTTGATAAACCCTGCGCTAAGTCAGTGACATGAGATCAACTACATGCAACATATGAAGACAACGCATGTGTCCTCGCTTGTGAAGGTGACTGTACTTGATACACCCTGCGCTAAGTCATTGACATGAAAGCAACTACATGCAACATATTAAGACAACGCATGTTTCCTCGCTTGTGAAGGTGACTGTACTTGATAAACCCTGCGCTAAGTCAGTGACATGAAAGCAACTACATGCAACATATTAAGACAACGCATGTTTCCTCGCTTGTGAAGGTGACTGTACTTGATAAAACCTGCGCTAAGTCAGTGACATGAGAGCAACTACATGCAACATATGAAGACAACGCATGTTTCCTCGCTTGTGAAGGTGACTGTACTTGATAAACCCTGCGCTAAGTCAGTGACATGAAAGCAACTACATGCAACATATTAAGACAACGCATGTTTCCTCGCTTGTGAAGGTGACTGTACTTGATAAAACCTGCGCTAAGTCAGTGACATGAGAGCAACTACATGCAACATATGAAGACAACGCATGTGTCCTCGCTTGTGAAGGTGACTGTACTTGATAAACCCTGCGCTAAGTCAGTGACATGAAAGCAACTACATGCAACATATTAAGACAACGCATGTTTCCTCGCTTGTGAAGGTGACTGTACTTGATAAAACCTGCGCTAAGTCAGTGACATGAGAGCAACTACATGCAACATATGAAGACAACGCATGTAGTCTCGCTTGTGAAGGTGACTGTACTTGATAAACCCTGCGCTAAGTCAGTGACTTGAGAGCAACTACATGCAACATATGAAGACAACGCATGTTTCCTCGCTTGTGAAGGTGACTGTACTTGATAAACCCTGCGCTAAGTCAGTGACATGAGAGCAACTACATGCAACATATGAAGACAACGCATGTTTCCTCGCTTGTGAAGGTGACTGTACTTGATAAACCTTGCGCTAAGTCAGTGACATGAGAGCAACTACATGCAACATATGAAGACAACGCATGTTTCCTCGCTTGTGAAGGTGACTGTACTTGATAAACCCTGCGCTAAGTCAGTGACATGAGAGCAACTACATGCAACATATGAAGACAACGCATGTTTCCTCGCTTGTGAAGGTGAATGTTCTTGATAAAACCTGCGCTAAGTCAGTGACATGAGAGCAACTACATGCAACATATGAAGACAACGCATGTTTCCTCGCTTGTGAAGGTGACTGTACTTGATAAACCCTGCGCTTAGTCAGTGACATGAGAGCAACTACATGCAACATATGAAGACAACGCATGTTTCCTCGCTTGTGCAGGTGACTGTACTTGATAAACCCTGCGCTAAGTCAGTGACATGAGAGCAACTACATGCAACATATGAAGACAACGCATGTTTCCTCGCTTGTGAAGGTGACTGTACTTGATAAACCCTGCGCTAAGTCAGTTACATGACAGCAACTACATGCAACATATGTAGACAACGCATGTTTCCTCGCTTGTGACGGTGACTGTACTTGATAAACCCTGCGCTTAGTCAGTGACATGAGAGCAACTGCATGCAACATATTAGGACAACGCATGTTTCCTCGCTTGTGAAGGTGACTGTACTTAATAAACCCTGCGCTTAGTCAGTGACATGAGAGCAACTACATGCAACATATGAAGACAACGCATGTTTCCTCGCTTGTGACGGTGACTGTACTTGATAAACCCTGCGCTAAGTCAGTGACATGAGAGCAACTACATGCAACATATGAAGACAACGCATGTTTCCTCGCTTGTGAAGGTGACTGTACTTGACAAACCCTGCGCTAAGTCAGTGACATGAGACAAACTAATTGCAACATATGAAGACAACGCATGTTTCCTCGCTTGTGACGGTGACTGTACTTGATAAACCCTGCGCTAAGTCAGTGACTTGAGAGCAACTACATGCAACAAATGAAGACAACGCATGTTTCTTCACTTGTGAAGGTGACTGACTTAATAAACCCTGCGCTAAGTCAGTGACATGAGAGCAACTACAACCAACATATAAAGACAACGCATGTTTCCTCGCATATGACGGTGACTGTACTTGATAAACCCTGCGCTAAGTCAGTGACATGAGAGCAACAACATGCAACATATGAAGACAACGCATGTTTCCTCGCTTGTGAAGGTGACTGTACTTGATAAAACCTGCGCTAAGTCAGTGACATGAGACAAACTACAAGCAACATATGAAGACACTGCATGTTTCCTCGATTGTGACGGTGACTGTACTTGATAAACTATGCGCTAAGTCAGTGACATGAGAGCAACTACATGCAGCATATGAAGACAACGCATGTTTCCTCGCTTGTGAAGGTGACTGTACTTGATAAACCCTCGCTAAAACAGTGACATGAGAGCAACTACATGCAACATATGAAGACAACGCATGTTTCCTCGCTTGTGAAGGTGACTGTACTTGATACACCCTGCGCTAAGTCAGTGACATGAGAGCAACTACATGCAACATATGAAGACAACGCATGTTTCCTCGCTTGTGATGGTGACTGTTCTTGATAAACCCTGCGCTTAGCAACTGACATGAGAGCAACTACATGCAACATATGAAGACAACGCATGTTTCCTCGCTTGTGAAGGTGACTGTACTTGATAAACCCTGCGCTAAGTCAGTGACATGAAAGCAACTACATGCAACATATAAAGACAACGCATGTTTCCTCGCTTGTGAAGGTGACTGTACTTGTTAAACCCTGCGCTTAGTCAGTGACATGAAAGCCACTTCTTAAACATATTAGGACAACGCATGTTTCCTCGCTTGTGAAGGTGACTGTACTTGATAAACCCTGCGCTAAGTCAGTGACATGAGAGCAACTACATGCAACATATTAGGACAACGCACATTTCCTCGCTTGTGAAGGTATATGTACGTGATAAACCCTGCGCTAAGTCAGTGACATGAGAGCAACTACATGCAACATATGAAGACAACGCATGTTTCTTCGCTTGTGAAGGTTACTGTACGTGATAAACCCTTCGCTTAGTCAGTGACATGAGAGCAACTAAATGCAACATATGAAGACAACGCATGTTTCCTCGCTTGTGAAGGTGACTGTACTTGATAAACCCTGCGCTAAGTCAGTGACATGAGAGCAATTACTTGCAACATATAAAGACAACGCATGTTTCCTCACTTGTGAAGGTGACTGTACTTGATAAACCCTGCGCTAAGTCAGTGATATGAGAGCAACTACATGCAACATATGAAGACAAAGCATGTTTCCTCGCTTGTGAAGGTGACTGTACTTGATACACCCTGCGCTAAGTCAGTGACATGAGATAAACTACATGCAACATAGAAGACAACGCATGTTTCCTCGCTTGTGACGGTGACTGTACTTGATAAACCCTGCGCGAAATCAGTGACATTAGAGCAACTACATGCAACACATGAGGACATGAGGACAACGCATGTTTCCTCGCTTGTGACGGTGACTGTACTTGAAAAACCCTGCGCCTAGTCAGTGACATGAGAGCAACTACATGCAACATATGAAGACAACGCATGTTTCCTCGCTTGTGAAGGTGACTGTACTTGATAAACCCTGCGCTAAGTCAGTGACATGAGAGCAACTACATGCAACATATGAAGACAACGCATGTTTCCTCGCTTGTGATGGTGACTGTACTTGATAAACCCTGCGCTAAGTCAGTGACATGAAAGCAACTACATGCAACATATGAAGACAACGCATGTTTCCTCGCTTGTGAAGGTGACTGTACTTGATAAAACCTGCGCTAAGTCAGTGACATGAGAGCAACTACATGCAACATATGAAGGCAACGCATGTTTCTCGCTTTTGAAGGTGACTGTACTTGATAAACCCTGCGCTAAGTCAGTGACATGAGAGCAACTACATGCAACATTTGTTGACAACGCATGTTTCCTCGCTTGTGAAGGTGACTGTACTTGATAAACCCTGCGCTAAGTCAGTGACATGAAAGCAACTACATGCAACATATAAAGACAACGCATGTTTCCTCGCTTGTGAAGGTGACTGTACTTGTTAAACCCTGCGCTTAGTCAGTGACATGAAAGCCACTTCTTAAACATATTAGGACAACGCATGTTTCCTCGCTTGTTAAGGTGACTGTACTTGATAAACCCTGCGCTAAGTCAGTGACATGAGAGCAACTACATGCAACATATGAAGACAACGCATGTTTCCTCGCTTGTGAAGGTAACTGTACGTGATAAACCCTTCGCTTCATCAGTGACATGAGAGCAACTAAATGCAACATATGAAGACAACGCATGTTTCCTCGCTTGTGAAGGTGACTGTACTTGATAAACCCTGCGCTAAGTCAGTGACATGAGAGCAATTACTTGCAACATATAAAGACAACGCATGTTTCCTCACTTGTGAAGGTGACTGTACTTGATAAACCCTGCGCTAAGTCAGTGATATGAGAGCAACTACATGCAACATATGAAGACAAAGCATGTTTCCTCGCTTGTGAAGGTGACTGTATTTGATACACCCTGCGCTAAGTCAGTGACATGAGAGCAACTACATGCAACATATGAAAACAACGCATGTTTCTTCGCTTGTGACGGTGACTGTACTTGATAAACCCTGCGCGAAATCAGTGACATGAGAGCAACTACATGCAACACATGAGGACATGAGGACAACGCATGTTTCCTCGCTTGTGACGGTGACTGTACTTGAAAAACCCTGCGCCTAGTCAGTGACATGAGAGCAACTACATGCAACATATGAAGACAACGCATGTTTCCTCGCTTGTGAAGGTGACTGTACTTTATAAACCCTGCGCTAAGTCAGTGACATGAGAGCAACTACATGCAACATATGAAGACAACGCATGTTTCCTCGCTTGTGATGGTGACTGTACTTGATAAACCCTGCGCTAAGTCAGTGACATGAAAGCAACTACATGCAACATATGAAGACAACGCATGTTTCCTCGCTTGTGAAGGTGACTGTACTTGATAAAACCTGCGCTAAGTCAGTGACATGAGAGCATCTACATGCAACATATGAAGACAACGCATGTTTCCTCGCTTTTGAAGGTGACTGTACTTGATAAACCCTGCGCTAAGTCAGTGACATGAGAGCAACTACATGCAACATTTGTTGACAACGCATGTTTCCTCGCTTGTGAAGGTGACTGTACTTGATAAACCCTGCGCTAAGTCAGTGACATGAGAGCAACTACATGCAACATATGAAGACAACGCATGTTTCCTCGCTTGTGAAGGTGACTGTACTTGATAAACCCTGCGCTAAGTCAGTGACATGAGAGCAACTACATGCAACATATGAAGACAACGCATGTTTCCTCGCTTGTGAAGGTGACTGTACTTGATAAAACCTGCGCTAAGTCTGTGACATGAGAGCAACTACATGCAACATATGAAGACAACGCATGTGTCCTCGCTTGTGAAGGTGACTGTACTTGATAAACCCTGCGCTAAGTCAGTGACATGAAAGCAACTACATGCAACATGATAAGACAACGCAAGTTTCCTCGCTTGTGAAGGTGACTGTACTTGATAAAACCTGCGCTAAGTCAGTGACATGAGAGCAACTACATGCAACATATGAAGACAACGCATGTTTCCTCGCTTGTGAAGGTGACTGTACTTGATAAACCCTGCGCTAAGTCAGTGACTTGAGAGCAACTACATGCAACATATGAAGACAACGCATGTTTCCTCGTTTGTGAAGGTGACTGTACTTGATAAACCCTGCGCTAAGTCAGTGACATGAGAGCAACTACATGCAAGATATGAAGACAACGCATGTTTCCTCGCTTGTGAAGGTGACTGTACTTGATAAACCTTGCGCTAAGTCAGTGACATGAGAGCAACTACATGCAACATATGAAGACAACGCACATTTCCTCGCTTGTGATGGTGACTGTACTTGATAAACCCTGCGCTAAGTCAGTGACATGAGAGCAACTACATGCAACATATGAAGACAACGCATGTTTCCTCGCTTGTGACTGTGACTGTACTTGATAAACCCTGCGCTAAGTCAGTGACATGAGAGCAACTACATGCAACATATGAAGACAACGCATGTTTCCTCGCTTGTGACGGTGACTGTACTTGATAAACCCTGCGCTAAGTCAGAGACATGAGAGCAACTACATGCATCATATGTAGACAACGCATGTTTCCTCGCTTGTGACGGTGACTGTACTTGATAAACCCTGCGCTAAGTCAGTGACATGAGAGCAACTACAAGCAACATATGAAGACAACGCATGTTTCCTCGTTTGTGACGGTGACTGTACTTAATAAACCCTGCGCTAAGTCAGTGACATGACGGCAACTACATGCAACATATGTAGACAACGCATGTTTCCTCGCTTGTGACGGTGTCTGTACTTGATAAACCCTGCGCTAAGTCAGTGACATGAGAGCAACTAATGCAACATATTAGGACAACGCATGTTTCCTCGCTTGTGAAGGTGACTGTACTTAATAAACCCTGCGCTAAGTCAGTGACATGAGAGCAACTACATGCAACATATGAAGACAACGCATGTTTCCTCGCTTGTGACGGTGACTGTACTTGATAAACCCTGCGCTAAGTCAGTGACATGAGAGCAACTACATGCAACATATGAAGACAACGCATGTTTTCTCGCTTGTGAAGGTGACTGTACTTGATAAACCCTGCGCTAAGTCAGTGACATAAGACAAACTAATTGCAACATATGAAGACAACGCATGTTTCCTCGCTTGTGACGGTGACTGTACTTGATAAACCCTGCGCTAAGTCAGTGACATGAGAGCAACTACATGCAACATATGAAGACAACGCATGTTTCCTCGCTTGTGAAGGTGACTGTACTTAATAAACCCTGCGCTAAGTCAGTGACATGAGACCAACTACATGCAACATATAAAGACAACGCATGTTTCCTCGCTTGTGACGGTGACTGTACTTGATAAACCCTGCGCTAAGTCAGTGACATGAGAGCAACTACATGCAACAGATGAAGACAACGCATGTTTCCTCGCTTGTGAAGGTGACTGTACTTGATAAAACCTGCGCTAAGTCAGTGACATGAGACAAACTACAAGCAACATATGAAGACACTGCATGTTTCCTCGCTTGTGACGGTGACTGTACTTGATAAACCCTGTGCTAAGTCAGTGACATGAGAGCAACTACATGCAGCATATGAAGACAACGCATGTTTTCTCGCTTGTGAAGGTGACTGTACTTGATAAACCCTGCGCTAAGTCAGTGACATGAGAGCAGCTACATGCAACATATGAAGACAACGCATGTTTCCTCGCTTGTGAAGGTGACTGTACTTGATACACCCTGCGCTAAGTCAGTGACATGAGAGCAACTACATGCAACATATGAAGACAACGCATGTTTCCTCGCTTGTGACGGTGACTGTACTTGATAAACCTTACGCTTAGTAACTGACATGAGAGCAACTACATGCAACATATGAGGACAACGCATGTTTCCTCGCTTGTGACGGTGACTGTACTTGATAAACCCTGCGCCTAGTCAGTGACATGAGAGCAACTACATGCAACATATGAAGACAACGCATGTTTCCTCGCTTGTGAAGGTGACTGTACTTGATAAACCCTGCGCTAAGTCAGTGACATTGAAGCCACTTCTTGAACATATTAGGACAACGCATGTTTCCTCGCTTGTGAAGGTGACTGTACTTGATAAACCCTGCGCGAAATCAGTGACATGAGAGCAACTACATGCAACACATGAGGACATGAGGACAACGCATGTTTCCTCGCTTGTGACGGTGACTGTACTTGATAAACCCTGCGCCTAGTCAGTGACATAAGAGCAACTACATGCAACATATGAAGACAACGCATGTTTCCTCGCTTGTGAAGGTGACTGTACTTGATAAACCCTGCGCTTAGTCAGTGACATGAGAGCAACTACATGCAACATATGAAGACAACGCATGTTTCCTCGCTTGTGATGGTGACTGTACTTGATAAACCCTGCGCTAAGTCAGTGACATGAAAGCAACTACATGCAACATATGAAGACAACGCATGTTTCCTCGCTTGGGAAGGTGACTGTACTTGATAAAACCTGCGCTAAGTCAGTGACATGAGAGCAACTACATGCAACATATGAAGACAACGCATGTTTCCTCGCTTGTGAAGGTGACTGTACTTGATAAACCCTGCGCTAAGTCAGTGACATGAAAGCAACTACATGCAACATATTAAGACAACGCATGTTTCCTCGCTTGTGAAGGTGACTGTACTTGATAAAACCTGCGCTAAGTCAGTGACATGACAGCAACTACATGCAACATATGAAGACAACGCATGTTTCCTCGCTTGTGAAGGTGACTGTACTTGATAAACCCTGCGCTAAGTCAGTGACATGAAAGCAACTACATGCAACATATTAAGACAACGCATGTTTCCTCGCTTGTGAAGGTGACTGTACTTGATAAAACCTGCGCTAAGTCAGTGACATGAGAGCAACTACATGCAACATATGAAGACAACGCATGTGTCCTCGCTTGTGAAGGTGACTGTACTTGATAAACCCTGCGCTAAGTCAGTGACATGAAAGCAACTACATGCAACATATTAAGACAACGCATGTTTCCTCGCTTGTGAAGGTGACTGTACTTGATAAAACCTGCGCTAAGTCAGTGACATGAGAGCAACTACATGCAACATATGAAGACAACGCATGTAGTCTCGCTTGTGAAGGTGACTGTACTTGATAAACCCTGCGCTAAGTCAGTGACTTGAGAGCAACTACATGCAACATATGAAGACAACGCATGTTTCCTCGCTTGTGAAGGTGACTGTACTTGATAAACCCTGCGCTAAGTCAGTGACATGAGAGCAACTACATGCAACATATGAAGACAACGCATGTTTCCTCGCTTGTGAAGGTGACTGTACTTGATAAACCTTGCGCTAAGTCAGTGACATGAGAGCAACTACATGCAACATATGAAGACAACGCATGTTTCCTCGCTTGTGAAGGTGACTGTACTTGATAAACCCTGCGCTAAGTCAGTGACATGAGAGCAACTACATGCAACATATGAAGACAACGCATGTTTCCTCGCTTGTGAAGGTGAATGTTCTTGATAAAACCTGCGCTAAGTCAGTGACATGAGAGCAACTACATGCAACATATGAAGACAACGCATGTTTCCTCGCTTGTGAAGGTGACTGTACTTGATAAACCCTGCGCTTAGTCAGTGACATGAGAGCAACTACATGCAACATATGAAGACAACACATGTTTCCTCGCTTGTGCAGGTGACTGTACTTGATAAACCCTGCGCTAAGTCAGTGACATGAGAGCAACTACATGCAACATATGAAGACAACGCATGTTTCCTCGCTTGTGAAGGTGACTGTACTTGATAAACCCTGCGCTAAGTCAGTTACATGACAGCAACTACATGCAACATATGTAGACAACGCATGTTTCCTCACTTGTGACGGTGACTGTACTTGATAAACCCTGCGCTTAGTCAGTGACATGAGAGCAACTGCATGCAACATATTAGGACAACGCATGTTTCCTCGCTTGTGAAGGTGACTGTACTTAATAAACCCTGCGCTTAGTCAGTGACATGAGAGCAACTACATGCAACATATGAAGACAACGCATGTTTCCTCGCTTGTGACGGTGACTGTACTTGATAAACCCTGCGCTAAGTCAGTGACATGAGAGCAACTACATGCAACATATGAAGACAACGCATGTTTCCTCGCTTGTGAAGGTGACTGTACTTGATAAACCCTGCGCTAAGTCAGTGACATGAGACAAACTAATTGCAACATATGAAGACAACGCATGTTTCCTCGCTTGTGACGGTGACTGTACTTGATAAACCCTGCGCTAAGTCAGTGACTTGAGAGCAACTACATGCAACAAATGAAGACAACGCATGTTTCTTCACTTGTGAAGGTGACTGACTTAATAAACCCTGCGCTAAGTCAGTGACATGAGAGCAACTACAACCAACATATAAAGACAACGCATGTTTCCTCGCATATGACGGTGACTGTACTTGATAAACCCTGCGCTAAGTCAGTGACATGAGAGCAACAACATGCAACATATGAAGACAACGCATGTTTCCTCGCTTGTGAAGGTGACTGTACTTGATAAAACCTGCGCTAAGTCAGTGACATGAGACAAACTACAAGCAACATATGAAGACACTGCATGTTTCCTCGATTGTGACGGTGACTGTACTTGATAAACTATGCGCTAAGTCAGTGACATGAGAGCAACTACATGCAGCATATGAAGACAACGCATGTTTCCTCGCTTGTGAAGGTGACTGTACTTGATAAACCCTGCGCTAAAACAGTGACATGAGAGCAACTACATGCAACATATGAAGACAACGCATGTTTCCTCGCTTGTGAAGGTGACTGTACTTGATAAAACCTGCGCTAAGTCAGTGACATGAGACAAACTACAAGCAACATATGAAGACACTGCATGTTTCCTCGCTTGTGACGGTGACTGTACTTGATAAACCCTGTGCTAAGTCAGTGACATGAGAGCAACTACATGCAGCATATGAAGACAACGCATGTTTTCTCGCTTGTGAAGGTGACTGTACTTGATAAACCCTGCGCTAAGTCAGTGACATGAGAGCAGCTACATGCAACATATGAAGACAACGCATGTTTCCTCGCTTGTGAAGGTGACTGTACTTGATACACCCTGCGCTAAGTCAGTGACATGAGAGCAACTACATGCAACATATGAAGACAACGCATGTTTCCTCGCTTGTGACGGTGACTGTACTTGATAAACCTTACGCTTAGTAACTGACATGAGAGCAACTACATGCAACATATGAGGACAACGCATGTTTCCTCGCTTGTGACGGTGACTGTACTTGATAAACCCTGCGCCTAGTCAGTGACATGAGAGCAACTACATGCAACATATGAAGACAACGCATGTTTCCTCGCTTGTGAAGGTGACTGTACTTGATAAACCCTGCGCTAAGTCAGTGACATTGAAGCCACTTCTTGAACATATTAGGACAACGCATGTTTCCTCGCTTGTGAAGGTGACTGTACTTGATAAACCCTGCGCGAAATCAGTGACATGAGAGCAACTACATGCAACACATGAGGACATGAGGACAACGCATGTTTCCTCGCTTGTGACGGTGACTGTACTTGATAAACCCTGCGCCTAGTCAGTGACATAAGAGCAACTACATGCAACATATGAAGACAACGCATGTTTCCTCGCTTGTGAAGGTGACTGTACTTGATAAACCCTGCGCTTAGTCAGTGACATGAGAGCAACTACATGCAACATATGAAGACAACGCATGTTTCCTCGCTTGTGATGGTGACTGTACTTGATAAACCCTGCGCTAAGTCAGTGACATGAAAGCAACTACATGCAACATATGAAGACAACGCATGTTTCCTCGCTTGGGAAGGTGACTGTACTTGATAAAACCTGCGCTAAGTCAGTGACATGAGAGCAACTACATGCAACATATGAAGACAACGCATGTTTCCTCGCTTCTGAAGGTGACTGTACTTGATAAACCCTGCGCTAAGTCAGTGACATGAGAGCAACTACATGCAACATTTGTTGACAACGCATGTTTCCTCGCGTGTGAAGGTGACTGTACTTGATAAACCCTGCGCTAAGTCAGTGACATGAGAGCAACTACATGCAACATATGAAGACAACGCATGTTTCCTTGATTTTTAAGGTGACTGTACTTGATAAACCCTGCGCTAAGTCAGTGACATGAGAGCAACTACATGCAACATATGAAGACAACGCATGTTTCCTCGCTTGTGAAGGTGACTGTACTTGATGAACCCTGAGCTAAGTCAGTGACATGAGATCAACTACATGCAACATATGAAGACAACGCATGTTTCCTCGCTTGTGAAGGTGACTGTACTTGATAAACCCTGCGCTAAGTCAGTGACTTGAGAGCAACTACATGCAACATATGAAGACAACGCATGTGTCCTCGCTTGTGAAGGTGACTGTACTTGATACACCCTGCGCTAAGTCAGTGACATGAAAGCAACTACATGCAACATATTAAGACAACGCATGTTTCCTCGCTGGTGAAGGTGAATGTTCTTGATAAAACCTGCGCTAAGTCAGTGACATGAGAGCAACTACATGCAACATATGAAGACAACGCATGTTTCCTCGCTTGTGAAGGTGACTGTACTTGATAAACCCTGCGCTAAGTCAGTGACATGAGATCAACTACATGCAACATATGAAGACAACGCATGTGTCCTCGCTTGTGAAGGTGACTGTACTTGATACACCCTGCGCTAAGTCATTGACATGAAAGCAACTACATGCAACATATTAAGACAACGCATGTTTCCTCGCTTGTGAAGGTGACTGTACTTGATAAACCCTGCGCTAAGTCAGTGACATGAAAGCAACTACATGCAACATATTAAGACAACGCATGTTTCCTCGCTTGTGAAGGTGACTGTACTTGATAAAACCTGCGCTAAGTCAGTGACATGAGAGCAACTACATGCAACATATGAAGACAACGCATGTTTCCTCGCTTGTGAAGGTGACTGTACTTGATAAACCCTGCGCTAAGTCAGTGACATGAAAGCAACTACATGCAACATATTAAGACAACGCATGTTTCCTCGCTTGTGAAGGTGACTGTACTTGATAAAACCTGCGCTAAGTCAGTGACATGAGAGCAACTACATGCAACATATGAAGACAACGCATGTGTCCTCGCTTGTGAAGGTGACTGTACTTGATAAACCCTGCGCTAAGTCAGTGACATGAAAGCAACTACATGCAACATATTAAGACAACGCATGTTTCCTCGCTTGTGAAGGTGACTGTACTTGATAAAACCTGCGCTAAGTCAGTGACATGAGAGCAACTACATGCAACATATGAAGACAACGCATGTAGTCTCGCTTGTGAAGGTGACTGTACTTGATAAACCCTGCGCTAAGTCAGTGACTTGAGAGCAACTACATGCAACATATGAAGACAACGCATGTTTCCTCGCTTGTGAAGGTGACTGTACTTGATAAACCCTGCGCTAAGTCAGTGACATGAGAGCAACTACATGCAACATATGAAGACAACGCATGTTTCCTCGCTTGTGAAGGTGACTGTACTTGATAAACCTTGCGCTAAGTCAGTGACATGAGAGCAACTACATGCAACATATGAAGACAACGCATGTTTCCTCGCTTGTGAAGGTGACTGTACTTGATAAACCCTGCGCTAAGTCAGTGACATGAGAGCAACTACATGCAACATATGAAGACAACGCATGTTTCCTCGCTTGTGAAGGTGAATGTTCTTGATAAAACCTGCGCTAAGTCAGTGACATGAGAGCAACTACATGCAACATATGAAGACAACGCATGTTTCCTCGCTTGTGAAGGTGACTGTACTTGATAAACCCTGCGCTTAGTCAGTGACATGAGAGCAACTACATGCAACATATGAAGACAACGCATGTTTCCTCGCTTGTGCAGGTGACTGTACTTGATAAACCCTGCGCTAAGTCAGTGACATGAGAGCAACTACATGCAACATATGAAGACAACGCATGTTTCCTCGCTTGTGAAGGTGACTGTACTTGATAAACCCTGCGCTAAGTCAGTTACATGACAGCAACTACATGCAACATATGTAGACAACGCATGTTTCCTCGCTTGTGACGGTGACTGTACTTGATAAACCCTGCGCTTAGTCAGTGACATGAGAGCAACTGCATGCAACATATTAGGACAACGCATGTTTCCTCGCTTGTGAAGGTGACTGTACTTAATAAACCCTGCGCTTAGTCAGTGACATGAGAGCAACTACATGCAACATATGAAGACAACGCATGTTTCCTCGCTTGTGACGGTGACTGTACTTGATAAACCCTGCGCTAAGTCAGTGACATGAGAGCAACTACATGCAACATATGAAGACAACGCATGTTTCCTCGCTTGTGAAGGTGACTGTACTTGATAAACCCTGCGCTAAGTCAGTGACATGAGACAAACTAATTGCAACATATGAAGACAACGCATGTTTCCTCGCTTGTGACGGTGACTGTACTTGATAAACCCTGCGCTAAGTCAGTGACTTGAGAGCAACTACATGCAACAAATGAAGACAACGCATGTTTCTTCACTTGTGAAGGTGACTGACTTAATAAACCCTGCGCTAAGTCAGTGACATGAGAGCAACTACAACCAACATATAAAGACAACGCATGTTTCCTCGCATATGACGGTGACTGTACTTGATAAACCCTGCGCTAAGTCAGTGACATGAGAGCAACAACATGCAACATATGAAGACAACGCATGTTTCCTCGCTTGTGAAGGTGACTGTACTTGATAAAACCTGCGCTAAGTCAGTGACATGAGACAAACTACAAGCAACATATGAAGACACTGCATGTTTCCTCGATTGTGACGGTGACTGTACTTGATAAACTATGCGCTAAGTCAGTGACATGAGAGCAACTACATGCAGCATATGAAGACAACGCATGTTTCCTCGCTTGTGAAGGTGACTGTACTTGATAAACCCTGCGCTAAAACAGTGACATGAGAGCAACTACATGCAACATATGAAGACAACGCATGTTTCCTCGCTTGTGAAGGTGACTGTACTTGATACACCCTGCGCTAAGTCAGTGACATGAGAGCAACTACATGCAACATATGAAGACAACGCATGTTTCCTCGCTTGTGATGGTGACTGTTCTTGATAAACCCTGCGCTTAGCAACTGACATGAGAGCAACTACATGCAACATATGAAGACAACGCATGTTTCCTCGCTTGTGAAGGTGACTGTACTTGATAAACCCTGCGCTAAGTCAGTGACATGAAAGCAACTACATGCAACATATAAAGACAACGCATGTTTCCTCGCTTGTGAAGGTGACTGTACTTGTTAAACCCTGCGCTTAGTCAGTGACATGAAAGCCACTTCTTAAACATATTAGGACAACGCATGTTTCCTCGCTTGTGAAGGTGACTGTACTTGATAAACCCTGCGCTAAGTCAGTGACATGAGAGCAACTACATGCAACATATTAGGACAACGCACATTTCCTCGCTTGTGAAGGTATATGTACGTGATAAACCCTGCGCTAAGTCAGTGACATGAGAGCAACTACATGCAACATATGAAGACAACGCATGTTTCTTCGCTTGTGAAGGTTACTGTACGTGATAAACCCTTCGCTTAGTCAGTGACATGAGAGCAACTAAATGCAACATATGAAGACAACGCATGTTTCCTCGCTTGTGAAGGTGACTGTACTTGATAAACCCTGTGCTAAGTCAGTGACATGAGAGCAACTACATGCAGCATATGAAGACAACGCATGTTTTCTCGCTTGTGAAGGTGACTGTACTTGATAAACCCTGCGCTAAGTCAGTGACATGAGAGCAGCTACATGCAACATATGAAGACAACGCATGTTTCCTCGCTTGTGAAGGTGACTGTACTTGATACACCCTGCGCTAAGTCAGTGACATGAGAGCAACTACATGCAACATATGAAGACAACGCATGTTTCCTCGCTTGTGACGGTGACTGTACTTGATAAACCTTACGCTTAGTAACTGACATGAGAGCAACTACATGCAACATATGAGGACAACGCATGTTTCCTCGCTTGTGACGGTGACTGTACTTGATAAACCCTGCGCCTAGTCAGTGACATGAGAGCAACTACATGCAACATATGAAGACAACGCATGTTTCCTCGCTTGTGAAGGTGACTGTACTTGATAAACCCTGCGCTAAGTCAGTGACATTGAAGCCACTTCTTGAACATATTAGGACAACGCATGTTTCCTCGCTTGTGAAGGTGACTGTACTTGATAAACCCTGCGCGAAATCAGTGACATGAGAGCAACTACATGCAACACATGAGGACATGAGGACAACGCATGTTTCCTCGCTTGTGACGGTGACTGTACTTGATAAACCCTGCACCTAGTCAGTGACATAAGAGCAACTACATGCAACATATGAAGACAACGCATGTTTCCTCGCTTGTGAAGGTGACTGTACTTGATAAACCCTGCGCTTAGTCAGTGACATGAGAGCAACTACATGCAACATATGAAGACAACGCATGTTTCCTCGCTTGTGATGGTGACTGTACTTGATAAACCCTGCGCTAAGTCAGTGACATGAAAGCAACTACATGCAACATATGAAGACAACGCATGTTTCCTCGCTTGGGAAGGTGACTGTACTTGATAAAACCTGCGCTAAGTCAGTGACATGAGAGCAACTACATGCAACATATGAAGACAACGCATGTTTCCTCGCTTCTGAAGGTGACTGTACTTGATAAACCCTGCGCTAAGTCAGTGACATGAGAGCAACTACATGCAACATTTGTTGACAACGCATGTTTCCTCGCGTGTGAAGGTGACTGTACTTGATAAACCCTGCGCTAAGTCAGTGACATGAGAGCAACTACATGCAACATATGAAGACAACGCATGTTTCCTTGATTTTTAAGGTGACTGTACTTGATAAACCCTGCGCTAAGTCAGTGACATGAGAGCAACTACATGCAACATATGAAGACAACGCATGTTTCCTCGCTTGTGAAGGTGACTGTACTTGATGAACCCTGAGCTAAGTCAGTGACATGAGATCAACTACATGCAACATATGAAGACAACGCATGTTTCCTCGCTTGTGAAGGTGACTGTACTTGATAAACCCTGCGCTAAGTCAGTGACTTGAGAGCAACTACATGCAACATATGAAGACAACGCATGTGTCCTCGCTTGTGAAGGTGACTGTACTTGATACACCCTGCGCTAAGTCAGTGACATGAAAGCAACTACATGCAACATATTAAGACAACGCATGTTTCCTCGCTGGTGAAGGTGAATGTTCTTGATAAAACCTGCGCTAAGTCAGTGACATGAGAGCAACTACATGCAACATATGAAGACAACGCATTGTTCCTCGCTTGTGAAGGTGACTGTACTTGATAAACCCTGCGCTAAGTCAGTGACATGAGATCAACTACATGCAACATATGAAGACAACGCATGTGTCCTCGCTTGTGAAGGTGACTGTACTTGATACACCCTGCGCTAAGTCATTGACATGAAAGCAACTACATGCAACATATTAAGACAACGCATGTTGCCTCGCTTGTGAAGGTGACTGTACTTGATAAACCCTGCGCTAAGTCAGTGACATGAAAGCAACTACATGCAACATATTAAGACAACGCATGTTTCCTCGCTTGTGAAGGTGACTGTACTTGATAAAACCTGCGCTAAGTCAGTGACATGAGAGCAACTACATGCAACATATGAAGACAACGCATGTGTCCTCGCTTGTGAAGGTGACTGTACTTGATAAACCCTGCGCTAAGTCAGTGACATGAAAGCAACTACATGCAACATATTAAGACAACGCATGTTTCCTCGCTTGTGAAGGTGACTGTACTTGATAAAACCTGCGCTAAGTCAGTGACATGAGAGCAACTACATGCAACATATGAAGACAACGCATGTAGTCTCGCTTGTGAAGGTGACTGTACTTGATAAACCCTGCGCTAAGTCAGTGACTTGAGAGCAACTACATGCAACATATGAAGTCAACGCATGTTTCCTCGCTTGTGAAGGTGACTGTACTTGATAAACCCTGCGCTAAGTCAGTGACATGAGAGCAACTACATGCAACATATGAAGACAACGCATGTTTCCTCGCTTGTGAAGGTGACTGTACTTGATAAACCTTGCGCTAAGTCAGTGACATGAGAGCAACTACATGCAACATATGAAGACAACGCATGTTTCCTCGCTTGTGAAGGTGACTGTACTTGATAAACCCTGCGCTAAGTCAGTGACATGAGAGCAACTACATGCAACATATGAAGACAACGCATGTTTCCTCGCTTGTGAAGGTGAATGTTCTTGATAAAACCTGCGCTAAGTCAGTGACATGAGAGCAACTACATGCAACATATGAAGACAACGCATGTTTCCTCGCTTGTGAAGGTGACTGTACTTGATAAACCCTGCGCTTAGTCAGTGACATGAGAGCAACTACATGCAACATATGAAGACAACGCATGTTTCCTCGCTTGTGCAGGTGACTGTACTTGATAAACCCTGCGCTAAGTCAGTGACATGAGAGCAACTACATGCAACATATGAAGACAACGCATGTTTCCTCGCTTGTGAAGGTGACTGTACTTGATAAACCCTGCGCTAAGTCAGTTACATGACAGCAACTACATGCAACATATGTAGACAACGCATGTTTCCTCGCTTGTGACGGTGACTGTACTTGATAAACCCTGCGCTTAGTCAGTGACATGAGAGCAACTGCATGCAACATATTAGGACAACGCATGTTTCCTCGCTTGTGAAGGTGACTGTACTTAATAAACCCTGCGCTTAGTCAGTGACATGAGAGCAACTACATGCAACATATGAAGACAACGCATGTTTCCTCGCTTGTGACGGTGACTGTACTTGATAAACCCTGCGCTAAGTCAGTGACATGAGAGCAACTACATGCAACATATGAAGACAACGCATGTTTCCTCGCTTGTGAAGGTGACTGTACTTGATAAACCCTGCGCTAAGTCAGTGACATGAGACAAACTAATTGCAACATATGAAGACAACGCATGTTTCCTCGCTTGTGACGGTGACTGTACTTGATAAACCCTGCGCTAAGTCAGTGACTTGAGAGCAACTACATGCAACAAATGAAGACAACGCATGTTTCTTCACTTGTGAAGGTGACTGACTTAATAAACCCTGCGCTAAGTCAGTGACATGAGAGCAACTACAACCAACATATAAAGACAACGCATGTTTCCTCGCATATGACGGTGACTGTACTTGATAAACCCTGCGCTAAGTCAGTGACATGAGAGCAACAACATGCAACATATGAAGACAACGCATGTTTCCTCGCTTGTGAAGGTGACTGTACTTGATAAAACCTGCGCTAAGTCAGTGACATGAGACAAACTACAAGCAACATATGAAGACACTGCATGTTTCCTCGATTGTGACGGTGACTGTACTTGATAAACTATGCGCTAAGTCAGTGACATGAGAGCAACTACATGCAGCATATGAAGACAACGCATGTTTCCTCGCTTGTGAAGGTGACTGTACTTGATAAACCCTGCGCTAAAACAGTGACATGAGAGCAACTACATGCAACATATGAAGACAACGCATGTTTCCTCGCTTGTGAAGGTGACTGTACTTGATACACCCTGCGCTAAGTCAGTGACATGAGAGCAACTACATGCAACATATGAAGACAACGCATGTTTCCTCGCTTGTGATGGTGACTGTTCTTGATAAACCCTGCGCTTAGCAACTGACATGAGAGCAACTACATGCAACATATGAAGACAACGCATGTTTCCTCGCTTGTGAAGGTGACTGTACTTGATAAACCCTGCGCTAAGTCAGTGACATGAAAGCAACTACATGCAACATATAAAGACAACGCATGTTTCCTCGCTTGTGAAGGTGACTGTACTTGTTAAACCCTGCGCTTAGTCAGTGACATGAAAGCCACTTCTTAAACATATTAGGACAACGCATGTTTCCTCGCTTGTGAAGGTGACTGTACTTGATAAACCCTGCGCTAAGTCAGTGACATGAGAGCAACTACATGCAACATATTAGGACAACGCACATTTCCTCGCTTGTGAAGGTATATGTACGTGATAAACCCTGCGCTAAGTCAGTGACATGAGAGCAACTACATGCAACATATGAAGACAACGCATGTTTCTTCGCTTGTGAAGGTTACTGTACGTGATAAACCCTTCGCTTAGTCAGTGACATGAGAGCAACTAAATGCAACATATGAAGACAACGCATGTTTCCTCGCTTGTGAAGGTGACTGTACTTGATAAACCCTGCGCTAAGTCAGTGACATGAGAGCAATTACTTGCAACATATAAAGACAACGCATGTTTCCTCACTTGTGAAGGTGACTGTACTTGATAAACCCTGCGCTAAGTCAGTGATATGAGAGCAACTACATGCAACATATGAAGACAAAGCATGTTTCCTCGCTTGTGAAGGTGACTGTACTTGATACACCCTGCGCTAAGTCAGTGACATGAGATAAACTACATGCAACATAGAAGACAACGCATGTTTCCTCGCTTGTGACGGTGACTGTACTTGATAAACCCTGCGCGAAATCAGTGACATGAGAGCAACTACATGCAACACATGAGGACATGAGGACAACGCATGTTTCCTCGCTTGTGACGGTGACTGTACTTGAAAAACCCTGCGCCTAGTCAGTGACATGAGAGCAACTACATGCAACATATGAAGACAACGCATGTTTCCTCGCTTGTGAAGGTGACTGTACTTGATAAACCCTGCGCTAAGTCAGTGACATGAGAGCAACTACATGCAACATATGAAGACAACGCATGTTTCCTCGCTTGTGATGGTGACTGTACTTGATAAACCCTGCGCTAAGTCAGTGACATGAAAGCAACTACATGCAACATATGAAGACAACGCATGTTTCCTCGCTTGTGAAGGTGACTGTACTTGATAAAACCTGCGCTAAGTCAGTGACATGAGAGCAACTACATGCAACATATGAAGGCAACGCATGTTTCTCGCTTTTGAAGGTGACTGTACTTGATAAACCCTGCGCTAAGTCAGTGACATGAGAGCAACTACATGCAACATTTGTTGACAACGCATGTTTCCTCGCTTGTGAAGGTGACTGTACTTGATAAACCCTGCGCTAAGTCAGTGACATGAGAGCAACTACATGCAACATATGAAGACAACGCATGTTTCCTCGCTTGTGAAGGTGACTGTACTTGATAAACCCTGCGCTATGTCAGTGACATGAGAGCAACTACATGCAACATATGAAGACAACGCATGTTTCCTCGCTTGTGAAGGTGACTGTACTTGATAAACCCTGCGCTAAGTCAGTGACATGAGATCAACTACATGATACATATAAAGACAACGCATGTTTCCTCGCTGGTGAAGGTGAATGTTCTTGATAAAACCTGCGCTAAGTCAGTGACATGAGAGCAACTACATGCAACATATGAAGACAACGCATGTGTCCTCGCTTGTGAAGGTGACTGTACTTGATAAACCCTGCGCTTAGTCAGTGACATGAGAGGAACTACATGCAACATATGAAGACAACGCATGTTTTCTCGTTTGTGACTGTGACTGTACTTGATAAACCCTGCGCTAAGTCAGTGACATGAGAGCAACTACATGCAACATATGAAGACAACGCATGTTTCCTCGCTTGTGACGGTGACTGTACTTGATAAACCCTGCGCTAAGTCAGAGACATGAGAGCAACTACATGCATCATATGTAGACAACGCATGTTTCCTCGCTTGTGACGGTGACTGTACTTGATAAACCCTGCGCTAAGTCAGTGACATGAGAGCAACTACAAGCAACATATGAAGACAACGCATGTTTCCTCGTTTGTGACGGTGACTGTACTTGATAAACCCTGCGCTAAGTCAGTGACATGACAGCAACTACATGCAACATATGTAGACAACGCATGTTTCCTCGCTTGTGACGGTGACTGTACTTGATAAACCCTGCGCTTAGTCAGTGACATGAGAGCAACTGCATGCAACATATTAGGACAACGCATGTTTCCTCGCTTGTGAAGGTGACTGTACTTAATAAACCCTGCGCTTAGTCATTGACATGAGAGCAACTACATGCAACATATGAAGACAACGCATGTTTCCTCGCTTGTGACGGTGACTGTACTTGATAAACCCTGCGCTAAGTCAGTGACATGAGAGCAACTACATGCAACATATGAAGACAACGCATGTTTCCTCGCTTGTGAAGGTGACTGTACTTGATAAACCCTGCGCTAAGTCAGTGACATGAGACAAACTAATTGCAACATATGAAGACAACGCATGTTTTTTTCGCTTGTGACGGTGACTGTACTTGATAAACCCTGCGCTAAGTCAGTGACATGAGAGCAACTACATGCAACAAATGAAGACAACGCATGTTTCTTCACTTGTGAAGGTGACTGTACTTAATAAACCCTGCGCTAAGTCAGTGACATGAGAGCAACTACAACCAACATATAAAGACAACGCATGTTTCCTCGCTTGTGACGGTGACTGTACTTGATAAACCCTGCGCAAAGTCAGTGACATGAGAGCAACTACATGCAACATATGAAGACAACGCATGTTTCCTCGCTTGTGAAGGTGACTGTACTTGATAAAACCTGCGCTAAGTCAGTGACATTAGACAAACTACAAGCAACATATGAAGACACTGCATGTTTCCTCGCTTGTGACGGTGACTGTACTTGATAAACCATGCGCTAAGTCAGTGACATGAGAGCAACTACATGCAGCATATGAAGACTACGCATGTTTCCTCGCTTGTGAAGGTGACTGTACTTGATAAACCCTGCGCTAAGTCAGTGACATGAGAGCAACTACATGCAACATATGAAGACAACGCATGTTTCCTCGCTTGTGAAGGTGACTGTACTTGATACACCCTGCGCTAAGTCAGTGACATGAGAGCAACTACATGCAACATATGAAGACAACGCATGTTTCCTCGCTTGTGATGGTGACTGTTCTTGATAAACCCTGCGCTTAGTAACTGACACGAGAGCAACTACATGCAACATATGAGAACAACGAATGTTTCCTCGCTTGTGACGGTGACTGTACTTGATAAACCCTGCGCCTAGTCAGTGACATGAGAGCAACTACATGCAACATATGAAGACAACGCATGTTTCCTCGCTTGTGAAGGTGACTGTACTTGATAAACCCTGCGCTAAATCAGTGACATGAAAGCAACTACATGCAACATATAAAGACAACGCATGTTTCCTCGCTTGTGAAGGTGACTGTACTTGTTAAACCCTGCGCTTAGTCAGTGACATGAAAGCCACTTCTTAAACATATTAGGACATCGCATGTTTCCTCGCTTGTGAAGGTGACTGTACTTGATAAACCCTGCGCTAAGACAGTGACATGAGAGCAACTACATGCAACATATTAGGACAACGCACATTTCCTCGCTTGTGAAGGTATATGTACGTGATAAACCCTGCGCTAAGTCAGTGACATGAGAGCAACTACATGCAACATATGAAGACAACGCATGTTTCCTCGCTTGTGAAGGTAACTGTACGTGATAAACCCTTCGCTTAGTCAGTGACATGAGAGCAACTAAATGCAACATATGAAGACAACGCATGTTTCCTCGCTTGTGAAGGTGACTGTACTTGATAAACCCTGCGCTAAGTCAGTGACATGAGAGCAATTACTTGCAACATATAAAGACAACGCATGTTTCCTCACTTGTAAAGGTGACTGTACTTGATAAACCCTGCGCTAAGTCAGTGATATGAGAGCAACTACATGCAACATATGAAGACAAAGCATGTTTCCTCGCTTGTGAAGGTGACTGTACTTGATACACCCTGCGCTAAGTCAGTGACATGAGATCAACTACATGCAACATAGAAGACAACGCATGTTTCCTCGCTTGTGACGGTGACTGTACTTGATAAACCCTGCGCGAAATCAGTGACATGAGAGCAACTACATGCAACACATGAGGACATGAGGACAACGCATGTTTCCTCGCTTGTGACGGTGACTGTACTTGAAAAACCCTGCGCCTAGTCAGTGACATGAGAGCAACTACATGCAACATATGAAGACAACGCATGTTTCCTCGCTTGTGAAGGTGACTGTACTTGATAAACCCTGCGCTAAGTCAGTGACATGAGAGCAACTACATGCAACATATGAAGACAACGCATGTTTCCTCGCTTGTGATGGTGACTGTACTTGATAAACCCTGCGCTAAGTCAGTGACATGAAAGCAACTACATGCAACATATGAAGACAACGCATGTTTCCTCGCTTGTGAAGGTGACTGTACTTGATAAAACCTGCGCTAAGTCAGTGACATGAGAGCAACTACATGCAACATATGAAGGCAACGCATGTTTCTCGCTTTTGAAGGTGACTGTACTTGATAAACCCTGCGCTAAGTCAGTGACATGAGAGCAACTACATGCAACATTTGTTGACAACGCATGTGTACTCGCTTGTGAAGGTGACTGAACTTGATAAACCCTGCGCTAAGTCAGTGACATGAAAGCAACTACATGCAACATATTAAGACAACGCAAGTTTCCTCGCTTGTGAAGGTGACTGTACTTGATAAAACCGCGCTAAGTCAGTGACATGAGAGCAACTACATGCAACATATGAAGACAACGCATGTTTCCTCGCTTGTGAAGGTGACTGTACTTGATAAACCCTGCGCTAAGTCAGTGACTTGAGAGCAACTACATGCAACATATGAAGACAACGCATGTTTCCTCGCTTTTGAAGGTGACTGTACTTGATAAACCCTTCGCTAAGTCAGTGACATGAGAGCAAGTACATGCAAGATATGAAGACAACGCATGTTTCCTCGCTTGTGAAGGTGACTGTACTTGATAAACCTTGCGCTAAGTCAGTGACATGAGAGCAACTACATGCAACATATGAAGACAACGCATGTTTCCTCGCTTGTGAAGGTGACTGTACTTGATAAACCCTGCGCTAAGTCAGTGACATGAGAGCAACTACATGCAACATATGAAGACAACGCATGTTTCCTCGCTTGTGACTGTGACTGTACTTGATAAACCCTGCGCTAAGTCAGTGACATGAGAGAAAATACATGCAACATATGAAGACAACGCATGTTTCCTCGCTTGTGACGGTGACTGTACTTGATAAACCCTGCGCTAAGTCAGAGACATGAGAGCAACTACATGCATCATATGTAGACAACGCATGTTTCCTCGCTTGTGACGGTGACTGTACTTGATAAACCCTGCGCTTAGTCAGAGACATGAGAGCAACTACATGCAGCATATGAAGACAACGCATGTTTCCTCGCTTGTGAAGGTGACTGTACTTGATAAACCCTGCGCTAAGTCAGTGACATGAGAGCAACTACATGCAACATATGAAGACAACGCATGTTTCCTCGCTTGTGAAGGTGACTGTACTTGATACACCCTGCGCTAAGTCAGTGACATGAGAGCAACTACATGCAACATATGAAGACAAAGCATGTTTCCTCGCTTGTGATGGTGACTGTTCTTGATAAACCCTGCGCTTAGTAACTGACATGAGAGCAACTACATGCAACATATGAGAACAACGCATGTTTCCTCGCTTGTGACGGTGACTGTACTTGATAAACCCTGCGCCTAGTCAGTGACATGAGAGCAACTACATGCAACATATGAAGACAACGCATGTTTCCTCGCTTGTGAAGGTGACTGTACTTGATAAACCCTGCGCTAAGTCAGTGACATGAAAGCAACTACATGCAACATATAAAGACAACGCATGTTTCCTCGCTTGTGAAGGTGACTGTACTTGTTAAACCCTGCGCTTAGTCAGTGACATGAAAGCCACTTCTTAAACATATTAGGACAACGCATGTTTCCTCGCTTGTGAAGGTGACTGTACTTGATAAACCCTGCGCTAAGTCAGTGACATGAGAGCAACTACATGCAACATATTAGGACAACGCACATTTCCTCGCTTGTGAAGGTATATGTACGTGATAAACCCTGCGCTTAGTCAGTGACATGAGAGCAACTACATGCAACATATGAAGACAACGCATGTTTCCTCGCTTGTGAAGGTAACTGTACGTGATAAACCCTTCGCTTCGTCAGTGACATGAGAGCAACTAAATGCAACATATGAAGACAACGCATGTTTCCTCGCTTGTGAAGGTGACTGTACTTGATAAACCCTGCGCTAAGTCAGTGACATGAGAGCAATTACTTGCAACATATAAAGACAACGCATGTTTCCTCACTTGTGAAGGTGACTGTACTTGATAAACCCTGCGCTAAGTCAGTGATATGAGAGCAACTACATGCAACATATGAAGACAAAGCATGTTTCCTCGCTTGTGAAGGTGACTGTACTTGATACACCCTGCGCTAAGTCAGTGACATGAGAGCAACTACATGCAACATATGAAAACAACGCATGTTTCCTCGCTTGTGACGGTGACTGTACTTGATAAACCCTGCGCGAAATCAGTGACATGAGAGCAACTATATGCAACACATGAGGACATAAGGACAACGCATGTTTCCTCGCTTGTGACGGTGACTGTACTTGAAAAACCCTGCGCCTAGTCAGTGACATGAGAGCAACTACATGCAACATATGAAGACAACGCATGTTTCCTCGCTTGTGAAGGTGACTGTACTTGATAAACCCTGCGCTAAGTCAGTGACATGAGAGCAACTACATGCAACATATGAAGACAACGCATGTTTCCTCGCTTGTGATGGTGACTGTACTTGATAAACCCTGCGCTAAGTCAGTGACATGAAAGCAACTACATGCAACATATGAAGACAACGCATGTTTCCTCGCTTGTGAAGGTGACTGTACTTGATAAAACCTGCGCTAAGTCAGTGACATGAGAGCATCTACATGCAACATAAAAAGACAACGCATGTTTCCTCGCTTTTAAAGGTGACTGTACTTGATAAACCCTGCGCTAAGTCAGTGACATGAGAGCAACTACATGCAACATTTGTTGACAATGCATGTTTCCTCGCTTGTGAAGGTGACTGTACTTGATAAACCCTGCGCTAAGTCAGTGACATGAGAGCAACTACATGCAACATATGAAGACAACGCATGTTTCCTCGCTTGTGAAGGTGACTGTACTTGATAAACCCTGCGCTAAGTCAGTGACATGAGAGCAACTACATGCAACATATGAAGACAACGCATGTTTCCTCGCTTGTGAAGGTGACTGTACTTGATAAAACCTGCGCTAAGTCAGTGACATGAGAGCAACTACATGCAACATATGAAGACAACGCATGTGTCCTCGCTTGTGAAGGTGACTGTACTTGATAAACCCTGCGCTAAGTCAGTGACATGAAAGCAACTACATGCAACATGATAAGACAACGCAAGTTTCCTCGCTTGTGAAGGTGACTGTACTTGATAAAACCTGCGCTAAGTCAGTACCATGAGAGCAACTACATGCAACATATGAAGACAACGCATGTTTCCTCGCTTGTGAAGGTGACTGTACTTGATAAACCCTGCGCTAAGTCAGTGACTTGAGAGCAACTACATGCAACATATGAAGACAACGCATGTTTCCTCGCTTGTGAAGGTGACTGTACTTGATAAACCCTGCGCTAAGTCAGTGACATGAGAGCAACTACATGCAAGATATGGAGACAACGCATGTTTCCTCGCTTGTGAAGGTGACTGTACTTGATAAACCTTGCGCTAAGTCAGTGACATGAGAGCAACTACATGCAACATATGAAGACAACGCATGTTTCCTCGCTTGTGATGGTGACTGTACTTGATAAACCCTGCGCTAAGTCAGTGACATGAGAGCAACTACATGCAACATATGAAGATAACGCATGTTTCCTCGCTTGTGACTGTGACTGTACTTGATAAACCCTGCGCTAAGTCAGTGACATGACGGCAACTACATGCAACATATGTAGACAACGCATGTTTCCTCGCTTGTGACGGTGTCTGTACTTGATAAACCCTGCGCTAAGTCAGTGACATGAGAGCAACTACATGCAACATATTAGGACAACGCATGTTTCCTCGCTTGTGAAGGTGACTGTACTTAATAAACCCTGCGCTAAGTCAGTGACATGAGAGCAACTACATGCAACATATGAAGACAACGCATGTTTCCTCGCTTGTGACGGTGACTGTACTTGATAAACCCTGCGCTAAGTCAGTGACATGAGAGCAACTACATGCAACATATGAAGACAACGCATGGTTTCTCGCTTGTGAAGGTGACTGTACTTGATAAACCCTGCGCTAAGTCAGTGACATGAGACAAACTAATTGCAACATATGAAGACAACGCATGTTTCCTCGCTTGTGACGGTGACTGTACTTGATAAACCCTGCGCTAAGTCAGTGACATGAGAGCAACTACATGCAACATATGAAGACAACGCATGTTTCCTCGCTTGTGAAGGTGACTGTACTTAATAAACCCTGCGCTAAGTCAGTGACATGAGACCAACTACATGCAACATATAAAGACAACGCATGTGTCCTCGCTTGTGACGGTGACTGTACTTGATAAACCCTGCGCTAAGTCAGTGACATGAGAGCAACTACATGCAACAGATGAAGATAACGCATGTTTCCTCGCTTGTGAAGGTGACTGTACTTGATAAAACCTGCGCTAAGTCAGTGACATGAGACAAACTACAAGCAACATATGAAGACACTGCATGTTTCCTCGCTTGTGACGGTGACTGTACTTGATAAACCCTGCGCTAAGTCAGTGACATGAGAGCAACTACATGCAGCATATGAAGACAACGCATATTTCCTCGCTTGTGAAGGTGACTGTACTTGATAAACCCTGCGCTAAGTCAGTGACTTGAGAGCAGCTACATGCAACATATGAAGACAACGCATGTTTCCTCGCTTGTGAAGGTGACTGTACTTGATACACCCTGCGCTAAGTCAGTGACATGAGAGCAACTACATGCAACATATGAAGACAACGCATGTTTCCTCGCTTGTGACGGTGACTGTACTTGATAAACCTTACGCTTAGTAACTGACATGAGAGCAACTACATGCAACATATGAGGACAACGCATGTTTCCTCGCTTGTGACGGTGACTGTACTTGATAAACCCTGCGCCTAGTCAGTGACATGAGAGCAACTACATGCAACATATGAAGACAACGCATGTTTCCTCGCTTGTGAAGGTGACTGTACTTGATAAACCGTGCGCTAAGTCAGTGACATGAGAGCAACTACATGCAACATATGAGGACAACGCATGTTTGCTCGCTTGTGACGGTGACTGTACTTGATAAACTTTGCGCTTAGTCAGTGACATGAGAGCAACTACCTGCAACATATGAAGACAACACATGTTTCCTCGCTTGTGAAGGTGACTGTACTTGATAAACCCTGCGCTAAGTCAGTGACATTGAAGCCACTTCTTGAACATATTAGGACAACGCATGTTTCCTCGCTTGTGAAGGTGACTGTACTTGATAAACCCTGCGTTAACTCAGTGACATGAGAGCTACTACATGCAACATATGTAGACAACGCATGTTTCCTCGCTTGTGACGGTGACTGTACGTGATAAACCCTGCGTTAAGTCAGTGACATGAGAGCAACTACATGCAACATATTAGGACAACGCATGTTTCCTCGCTTGTGAAGGTGACTGTACTTAATAAACCCTGCGCTTAGTCAGTGACATGAGAGCAACTACATGCAACATATGAAGACAACGCATGTTTCCTCGCTTGTGACGGTGACTGTACTTGATAAACCCTGCGCTAAGTCAGTGACATGAGAGCAACTACATGCAACATATGAAGACAACGCATGTTTCCTCGCTTGTGAAGGTGACTGTACTTGATAAACCCTGCGCTTAGTCAGTGACATGAGAGCAACTACATGCAACATATGAAGACAACGCATGTTTCCTCGCTTGTGACGGTGACTGTACTTGATAAACCCTGCGCGATATCAGTGACATGAGAGCAACTACATGCAACACATGAGGACATGAGGACAACGCATGTTTCCTCGCTTGTGACGGTGACTGTACTTGATAAACCCTGCGCCTAGTCAGTGACATAAGAGCAACTACATGCAACATATGAAGACAACGCATGTTTCCTCGCTTGTGAAGGTGACTGTACTTGATAAACCCTGCGCTAAGTCAGTGACATGAGAGCAACTACATGCAACATATGAAGACAACGCATGTTTCCTCGCTTGTGATGGTGACTGTACTTGATAAACCCTGCGCTAAGTCAGTGACATGAAAGCAACTACATGCAACATATGAAGACAACGCATGTTTCCTCGCTTGGGAAGGTGACTGTACTTGATAAAACCTGCGCTAAGTCAGTGACATGAGAGCAACTACATGCAACATATGAAGACAACGCATGTTTCCTCGCTTCTGAAGGTGACTGTACTTGATAAACCCTGCGCTAAGTCAGTGACATGAGAGCAACTACATGCAACATTTGTTGACAACGCATGTTTCCTCGCGTGTGAAGGTGACTGTACTTGATAAACCCTGCGCTAAGTCAGTGACATGAGAGCAACTACATGCAACATATGAAGACAACGCATGTTTCCTTGATTTTTAAGGTGACTGTACTTGATAAACCCTGCGCTAAGTCAGTGACATGAGAGCAACTACATGCAACATATGAAGACAACGCATGTTTCCTCGCTTGTGAAGGTGACTGTACTTGATAAACCCTGAGCTAAGTCAGTGACATGAGATCAACTACATGCAACATATGAAGACAACGCATGTTTCCTCGCTTGTGAAGGTGACTGTACTTGATAAACCCTGCGCTAAGTCAGTGACTTGAGAGCAACTACATGCAACATATGAAGACAACGCATGTGTCCTCGCTTGTGAAGGTGACTGTACTTGATACACCCTGCGCTAAGTCAGTGACATGAAAGCAACTACATGCAACATATTAAGACAACGCATGTTTCCTCGCTGGTGAAGGTGAATGTTCTTGATAAAACCTGCGCTAAGTCAGTGACATGAGAGCAACTACATGCAACATATGAAGACAACGCATGTTTCCTCGCTTGTGAAGGTGACTGTACTTGATTAACCCTGCGCTAAGTCAGTGACATGAGATCAACTACATGCAACATATGAAGACAACGCATGTTTCCTCGCTTGTGAAGGTGACTGTACTTGATAAACCCTGCGCTAAGTCAGTGACTTGAGAGCAACTACATGCAACATATGAAGACAACGCATGTGTCCTCGCTTGTGAAGGTGACTGTACTTGATACACCCTGCGCTAAGTCAGTGACATGAAAGCAACTACATGCAACATATTAAGACAACGCATGTTTCCTCGCTTGTGAAGGTGACTGTACTTGATAAACCCTGCGCTAAGTCGGTGACATGAAAGCAACTACATGCAACATATTAAGACAACGCATGTTTCCTCGCTTGTGAAGGTGACTGTACTTGATAAAACCTGCGCTAAGTCAGTGACATGAGAGCAACTACATGCAACATATAAAGACAACGCATGTTTCCTCGCTTGTGAAGGTGACTGTACTTGATAAACCCTGCGCTAAGTCAGTGACATGAAAGCAACTACATGCAACATATTAAGACAACGCATGTTTCCTCGCTTGTGAAGGTGACTGTACTTGATAAAACCTGCGCTAAGTCAGTGACATGAGAGCAACTACATGCAACATATGAAGACAACGCATGTGTCCTCGCTTGTGAAGGTGACTGTACTTGATAAACCCTGCGCTAAGTCAGTGACATGAAAGCAACTACATGCAACATATTAAGACAACGCATGTTTCCTCGCTTGTGAAGGTGACTGTACTTGATAAAACCTGCGCTAAGTCAGTGACATGAGAGCAACTACATGCAACATATGAAGACAACGCATGTTTCCTCGCTTGTGAAGGTGACTGTACTTGATAAACCCTGCGCTAAGTCAGTGACTTGAGAGCAACTACATGCAACATATGAAGACAACGCATGTTTCCTCGCTTGTGAAGGTGACTGTACTTGATAAACCCTGCGCTAAGTCAGTGACATGAGAGCAACTACATGCAACATATGAAGACAAAGCATGTTTCCTCGCTTGTGAAGGTGACTGTACTTGATAAACCTTGCGCTAAGCCAGTGACATGAGAGCAACTACATGCAACATATGAAGACAACGCATGTTTCCTCGCTTGTGAAGGTGACTGTACTTGATAAACCCTGCGCTAAGTCAGTGACATGAGAGCAACTACATGCAACATATGAAGACAACGCATGTTTCCTCGCTTGTGAAGGTGAATGTTCTTGATAAAACCTGCGCTAAGTCAGTGACATGAGAGGAACTACATGCAACATATGAAGACAACGCATGTTTCCTCGCTTGTGACGGTGACTGTACTTGATAAACCCTGCGCTAAGTCAGTGACATGAGAGCAACTACATGCAACATATGAAGACAACGCATGTTTTCTCGCTTGTGAAGGTGACTGTACTTGATAAACCCTGCGCTAAGTCAGTGACATGAGACAAACTAATTGCAACATATGAAGACAACGCATGTTTCCTCGCTTGTGACGGTGACTGTACTTGATAAACCCTGCGCTAAGTCAGTGACATGAGAGCAACTACATGCAACAAATGAAGACAACGCATGTTTCTTCACTTGTGAAGGTGACTGTACTTAATAAACCCTGCGCTAAGTCAGTGACATGAGAGCAACTACAACCAACATATAAAGACAACGCATGTTTCCTCGCTTGTGACGGTGACTGTACTTGATAAACCCTGCGCTAAGTCAGTGACATGAGAGCAACTACATGCAACATATGAAGACAACGCATCTTTCCTCGCTTGTGAAGGTGACTGTACTTGATAAAACCTGCGCTAAGTCAGTGACATGAGACAAACTACAAGCAACATATGAAGACACTGCATGTTTCCTCGCTTGTGACGGTGACTGTACTTGATAAACCATGCGCTAAGTCAGTGACATGAGAGCAACTACATGCAGCATATGAAGACAACGCATGTTTCCTCGCTTGTGAAGGTGACTGTACTTGATAAACCCTGCGCTAAGTCAGTGACATGAGAGCAACTACATGCAACATATGAAGACAACGCATGTTTCCTCGCTTGTGAAGGTGACAGTACTTGATACACCCTGCGCTAAGTCAGTGACATGAGATCAACTACATGCAACATATGAAGACAACGCATGTTTCCTCGCTTGTGAAGGTGACTGTACTTGATAAACCCTGCGCTAAGTCAGTGACTTGAGAGCAACTACATGCAACATATGAAGACAACGCATGTGTCCTCGCTTGTGAAGGTGACTGTACTTGATACACCCTGCGCTAAGTCAGTGACATGAAAGCAACTACATGCAACATATTAAGACAACGCATGTTTCCTCGCTTGTGAAGGTGACTGTACTTGATAAACCCTGCGCTAAGTCGGTGACATGAAAGCAACTACATGCAACATATTAAGACAACGCATGTTTCCTCGCTTGTGAAGGTGACTGTACTTGATAAAACCTGCGCTAAGTCAGTGACATGAGAGCAACTACATGCAACATATAAAGACAACGCATGTTTCCTGGCTTGTGAAGGTGACTGTACTTGATAAACCCTGCGCTAAGTCAGTGACATGAAAGCAACTACATGCAACATATTAAGACAACGCATGTTTCCTCGCTTGTGAAGGTGACTGTACTTGATAAAACCTGCGCTAAGTCAGTGACATGAGAGCAACTACATGCAACATATGAAGACAACGCATGTGTCCTCGCTTGTGAAGGTGACTGTACTTGATAAACCCTGCGCTAAGTCAGTGACATGAAAGCAACTACATGCAACATATTAAGACAACGCATGTTTCCTCGCTTGTGAAGGTGACTGTACTTGATAAAACCTGCGCTAAGTCAGTGACATGAGAGCAACTACATGCAACATATGAAGACAACGCATGTTTCCTCGCTTGTGAAGGTGACTGTACTTGATAAACCCTGCGCTAAGTCAGTGACTTGAGAGCAACTACATGCAACATATGAAGACAACGCATGTTTCCTCGCTTGTGAAGGTGACTGTACTTGATAAACCCTGCGCTAAGTCAGTGACATGAGAGCAACTACATGCAACATATGAAGACAAAGCATGTTTCCTCGCTTGTGAAGGTGACTGTACTTGATAAACCTTGCGCTAAGCCAGTGACATGAGAGCAACTACATGCAACATATGAAGACAACGCATGTTTCCTCGCTTGTGAAGGTGAATGTTCTTGATAAAACCTGCGCTAAGTCAGTGACATGAGAGGAACTACATGCAACATATGAAGACAACGCATGTTTTCTCGCTTGTGAAGGTGACTGTACTTGATAAACCTTGCGCTAAGCCAGTGACATGAGAGCAACTACATGCAACATATGAAGACAACGCATCTTTCCTCGCTTGTGAAGGTGACTGTACTTGATAAAACCTGCGCTAAGTCAGTGACATGAGACAAACTACAAGCAACATATGAAGACACTGCATGTTTCCTCGCTTGTGACGGTGACTGTACTTGATAAACCATGCGCTAAGTCAGTGACATGAGAGCAACTTCATGCAGCATATGAAGACAACGCATGTTTCCTCGCTTGTGAAGGTGACTGTACTTGATAAACCCTGCGCTAAGTCAGTGACATGAGAGCAACTACATGCAACATATGAAGACAACGCATGTTTCCTCGCTTGTGAAGGTGACAGTACTTGATACACCCTGCGCTAAGTCAGTGACATGAGAGCAACTACATGCAACATATGAAGACAACGCATGTTTCCTCGCTTGTGATGGTGACTGTTCTTGATAAACCCTGCGCTTAGTAACTGACATGAGAGCAACTACATGCAACATATGAGAACAACGCATGTTTCCTCGCTTGTGACGGTGACTGTACTTGATAAACCCTGCGCCTAGTCAGTGACATGAGAGCAACTACATTCAACATATGAAGACAACGCATGTTTCCTCGCTTGTGAAGGTGACTGTACTTGATAAACCCTGCGCTAAGTCAGTGACATGAAAGCAACTACATGCAACATATAAAGACAACGCATGTTTCTTCGCTTGTGAAGGTGACTGTACTTGTTAAACCCTGCGCTTAGTCAGTGACATGAAAGCCACTTCTAAAACATATTAGGACAACGCATGTTTCCTCGCTTGTGAAGGTGACTGTACTTGATAAACCCTGCGCTAAGTCAGTGACATGAGAGCAACTACATGCAACATATTAGGACAACGCACATTTCCTCGCTTGTGAAGGTATATGTACGTGATAAACCCTGCGCTAAGTCAGTGACATGAGAGCAACTACATGCAACATATGAAGACAACGCATGTTTCCTCGCTTGTGAAGGTAACTGTACGTGATAAACCCTTCGTTTAGTCAGTGACATGAGAGCAGCAAAATGCAACATATGAAGACAACGCATGTTTCCTCGCTTGTGAAGGTGACTGTACTTGATAAACCCTGCGCTAAGTCAGTGACATGAGAGCAATTACTTGCAACATATAAAGACAACGCATGTTTCCTCACTTGTGAAGGTGACTGTACTTGATAAACCCTGCGCTAAGTCAGTGACATGAGAGCAACTTCATGCAACATATAAAGACAACGCATGTTTCCTCGCTTGTGAAGGTGACTGTACTTGATAAACCCTGCGCTTAGTCAGTGACATGAGAGCAACTACATGCAACATATGAAGACAACGCATGTTTCCTCGCTTGTGACGGTGACTGTACTTGATAAACCCTGCGCGATATCAGTGACATGAGAGCAACTACATGCAACACATGAGGACATGAGGACAACGCATGTTTCCTCGCTTGTGACGGTGACTGTACTTGATAAACCCTGCGCTAAGTCAGTGACATAAGAGCAACTACATGCAACATATGAAGACAACGCATGTTTCCTCGCTTGTGAAGGTGACTGTACTTGATAAACCCTGCGCTAAGTCAGTGACATGAGAGCAACTACATGCAACATATGAAGACAACGCATGTTTCCTCGCTTGTGATGGTGACTGTACTTGATAAACCCTGCGCTAAGTCAGTGACATGAAAGCAACTACATGCAACATATGAAGACAACGCATGTTTCCTCGCTTGGGAAGGTGACTGTACTTGATAAAACCTGCGCTAAGTCAGTGACATGAGAGCAACTACATGCAACATATGAAGACAACGCATGTTTCCTCGCTTCTGAAGGTGACTGTACTTGATAAACCCTGCGCTAAGTCAGTGACATGAGAGCAACTACATGCAACATTTGTTGACAACGCATGTTTCCTCGCGTGTGAAGGTGACTGTACTTGATAAACCCTGCGCTAAGTCAGTGACATGAGAGCAACTACATGCAACATATGAAGACAACGCATGTTTCCTTGATTTTTAAGGTGACTGTACTTGATAAACCCTGCGCTAAGTCAGTGACATGAGAGCAACTACATGCAACATATGAAGACAACGCATGTTTCCTCGCTTGTGAAGGTGACTGTACTTGATAAACCCTGAGCTAAGTCAGTGACATGAGATCAACTACATGCAACATATGAAGACAACGCATGTTTCCTCGCTTATGAAGGTGACTGTACTTGATAAACCCTGCGCTAAGTCAGTGACTTGAGAGCAACTACATGCAACATATGAAGACAACGCATGTGTCCTCGCTTGTGAAGGTGACTGTACTTGATACACCCTGCGCTAAGTCAGTGACATGAAAGCAACTACATGCAACATATTAAGACAACGCATGTTTCCTCGCTGGTGAAGGTGAATGTTCTTGATAAAACCTGCGCTAAGTCAGTGACATGAGAGCAACTACATGCAACATATGAAGACAACGCATGTTTCCTCGCTTGTGAAGGTGACTGTACTTGATAAACCCTGCGCTAAGTCAGTGACATGAGATCAACTACATGCAACATATGAAGACAACGCATGTTTCCTCGCTTGTGAAGGTGACTGTACTTGATAAACCCTGCGCTAAGTCAGTGACTTGAGAGCAACTACATGCAACATATGAAGACAACGCATGTGTCCTCGCTTGTGAAGGTGACTGTACTTGATACACCCTGCGCTAAGTCAGTGACATGAAAGCAACTACATGCAACATATTAAGACAACGCATGTTTCCTCGCTTGTGAAGGTGACTGTACTTGATAAACCCTGCGCTAAGTCGGTGACATGAAAGCAACTACATGCAACATATTAAGACAACGCATGTTTCCTCGCTTGTGAAGGTGACTGTACTTGATAAAACCTGCGCTAAGTCAGTGACATGAGAGCAACTACATGCAACATATAAAGACAACGCATGTTTCCTCGCTTGTGAAGGTGACTGTACTTGATAAACCCTGCGCTAAGTCAGTGACATGAAAGCAACAACATGCAACATATTAAGACAACGCATGTTTCCTCGCTTGTAAAGGTGACTGTACTTGATAAAACCTGCGCTAAGTCAGTGACATGAGAGCAACTACATGCAACATATGAAGACAACGCATGTGTCCTCGCTTGTGAAGGTGACTGTACTTGATAAACCCTGCGCTAAGTCAGTGACATGAAAGCAACTACATGCAACATATTAAGACAACGCATGTTTCCTCGCTTGTGAAGGTGACTGTACTTGATAAAACCTGCGCTAAGTCAGTGACATGAGAGCAACTACATGCAACATATGAAGACAACGCATGTTTCCTCGCTTGTGAAGGTGACTGTACTTGATAAACCCTGCGCTAAGTCAGTGACTTGAGAGCAACTACATGCAACATATGAAGACAACGCATGTTTTTTCTCGCTTGTGAAGGTGACTGTACTTGATAAACCCTGCGCTAAGTCAGTGACATGAGAGCAACTACATGCAACATATGAAGACAAAGCATGTTTCCTCGCTTGTGAAGGTGACTGTACTTGATAAACCTTGCGCTAAGCCAGTGACATGAGAGCAACTACATGCAACATATGAAGACAACGCATGTTTCCTCGCTTGTGAAGGTGACTGTACTTGATAAACCCTGCGCTAAGTCAGTGACATGAGAGCAACTACATGCAACATATGAAGACAACGCATGTTTCCTCGCTTGTGAAGGTGAATGTTCTTGATAAAACCTGCGCTAAGTCAGTGACATGAGAGGAACTACATGCAACATATGAAGACAACGCATGTTTCCTCGCTTGTGACGGTGACTGTACTTGATAAACCCTGCGCTAAGTCAGTGACATGAGAGCAACTACATGCAACATATGAAGACAACGCATGTTTTCTCGCTTGTGAAGGTGACTGTACTTGATAAACCCTGCGCTAAGTCAGTGACATGAGACAAACTAATTGCAACATATGAAGACAACACATGTTTCCTCGCTTGTGACGGTGACTGTACTTGATAAACCCTGCGCTAAGTCAGTGACATGAGAGCAACTACATGCAACAAATGAAGACAACGCATGTTTCTTCACTTGTGAAGGTGACTGTACTTAATAAACCCTGCGCTAAGTCAGTGACATGAGAGCAACTACAACCAACATATAAAGACAACGCATGTTTCCTCGCTTGTGACGGTGACTGTACTTGATAAACCCTGCGCTAAGTCAGTGACATGAGAGCAACTACATGCAACATATGAAGACAACGCATCTTTCCTCGCTTGTGAAGGTGACTGTACTTGATAAAACCTGCGCTAAGTCAGTGACATGAGACAAACTACAAGCAACATATGAAGACACTGCATGTTTCCTCGCTTGTGACGGTGACTGTACTTGATAAACCATGCGCTAAGTCAGTGACATGAGAGCAACTACATGCAGCATATGAAGACAACGCATGTTTCCTCGCTTGTGAAGGTGACTGTACTTGAAAAACCCTGCGCTAAGTCAGTGACATGAGAGCAACTACATGCAACATATGAAGACAACGCATGTTTCCTCGCTTGTGAAGGTGACAGTACTTGATACACCCTGCGCTAAGTCAGTGACATGAGAGCAACTACATGCAACATATGAAGACAACGCATGTTTCCTCGCTTGTGATGGTGACTGTTCTTGATAAACCCTGCGCTTAGTAACTGACATGAGAGCAACTACATGCAACATATGAAGACAACGCATGTTTCCTCGCTTGTGAAGGTGACAGTACTTGATACACCCTGCGCTAAGTCAGTGACATGAGATCAACTACATGCAACATATGAAGACAACGCATGTTTCCTCGCTTGTGAAGGTGACTGTACTTGATAAACCCTGCGCTAAGTCAGTGACTTGAGAGCAACTACATGCAACATATGAAGACAACGCATGTGTCCTCGCTTGTGAAGGTGACTGTACTTGATACACCCTGCGCTAAGTCAGTGACATGAAAGCAACTACATGCAACATATTAAGACAACGCATGTTTCCTCGCTTGTGAAGGTGACTGTACTTGATAAACCCTGCGCTAAGTCGGTGACATGAAAGCAACTACATGCAACATATTAAGACAACGCATGTTTCCTCGCTTGTGAAGGTGACTGTACTTGATAAAACCTGCGCTAAGTCAGTGACATGAGAGCAACTACATGCAACATATAAAGACAACGCATGTTTCCTGGCTTGTGAAGGTGACTGTACTTGATAAACCCTGCGCTAAGTCAGTGACATGAAAGCAACTACATGCAACATATTAAGACAACGCATGTTTCCTCGCTTGTGAAGGTGACTGTACTTGATAAAACCTGCGCTAAGTCAGTGACATGAGAGCAACTACATGCAACATATGAAGACAACGCATGTGTCCTCGCTTGTGAAGGTGACTGTACTTGATAAACCCTGCGCTAAGTCAGTGACATGAAAGCAACTACATGCAACATATTAAGACAACGCATGTTTCCTCGCTTGTGAAGGTGACTGTACTTGATAAAACCTGCGCTAAGTCAGTGACATGAGAGCAACTACATGCAACATATGAAGACAACGCATGTTTCCTCGCTTGTGAAGGTGACTGTACTTGATAAACCCTGCGCTAAGTCAGTGACTTGAGAGCAACTACATGCAACATATGAAGACAACGCATGTTTCCTCGCTTGTGAAGGTGACTGTACTTGATAAACCCTGCGCTAAGTCAGTGACATGAGAGCAACTACATGCAACATATGAAGACAAAGCATGTTTCCTCGCTTGTGAAGGTGACTGTACTTGATAAACCTTGCGCTAAGCCAGTGACATGAGAGCAACTACATGCAACATATGAAGACAACGCATGTTTCCTCGCTTGTGAAGGTGAATGTTCTTGATAAAACCTGCGCTAAGTCAGTGACATGAGAGGAACTACATGCAACATATGAAGACAACGCATGTTTTCTCGCTTGTGAAGGTGACTGTACTTGATAAACCTTGCGCTAAGCCAGTGACATGAGAGCAACTACATGCAACATATGAAGACAACGCATCTTTCCTCGCTTGTGAAGGTGACTGTACTTGATAAAACCTGCGCTAAGTCAGTGACATGAGACAAACTACAAGCAACATATGAAGACACTGCATGTTTCCTCGCTTGTGACGGTGACTGTACTTGATAAACCATGCGCTAAGTCAGTGACATGAGAGCAACTTCATGCAGCATATGAAGACAACGCATGTTTCCTCGCTTGTGAAGGTGACTGTACTTGATAAACCCTGCGCTAAGTCAGTGACATGAGAGCAACTACATGCAACATATGAAGACAACGCATGTTTCCTCGCTTGTGAAGGTGACAGTACTTGATACACCCTGCGCTAAGTCAGTGACATGAGAGCAACTACATGCAACATATGAAGACAACGCATGTTTCCTCGCTTGTGATGGTGACTGTTCTTGATAAACCCTGCGCTTAGTAACTGACATGAGAGCAACTACATGCAACATATGAGAACAACGCATGTTTCCTCGCTTGTGACGGTGACTGTACTTGATAAACCCTGCGCCTAGTCAGTGACATGAGAGCAACTACATTCAACATATGAAGACAACGCATGTTTCCTCGCTTGTGAAGGTGACTGTACTTGATAAACCCTGCGCTAAGTCAGTGACATGAAAGCAACTACATGCAACATATAAAGACAACGCATGTTTCTTCGCTTGTGAAGGTGACTGTACTTGTTAAACCCTGCGCTTAGTCAGTGACATGAAAGCCACTTCTAAAACATATTAGGACAACGCATGTTTCCTCGCTTGTGAAGGTGACTGTACTTGATAAACCCTGCGCTAAGTCAGTGACATGAGAGCAACTACATGCAACATATTAGGACAACGCACATTTCCTCGCTTGTGAAGGTATATGTACGTGATAAACCCTGCGCTAAGTCAGTGACATGAGAGCAACTACATGCAACATATGAAGACAACGCATGTTTCCTCGCTTGTGAAGGTAACTGTACGTGATAAACCCTTCGTTTAGTCAGTGACATGAGAGCAGCAAAATGCAACATATGAAGACAACGCATGTTTCCTCGCTTGTGAAGGTGACTGTACTTGATAAACCCTGCGCTAAGTCAGTGACATGAGAGCAATTACTTGCAACATATAAAGACAACGCATGTTTCCTCACTTGTGAAGGTGACTGTACTTGATAAACCCTGCGCTAAGTCAGTGACATGAGAGCAACTTCATGCAACATATAAAGACAACGCATGTTTCCTCGCTTGTGAAGGTGACTGTACTTGATAAACCCTGCGCTTAGTCAGTGACATGAGAGCAACTACATGCAACATATGAAGACAACGCATGTTTCCTCGCTTGTGACGGTGACTGTACTTGATAAACCCTGCGCGATATCAGTGACATGAGAGCAACTACATGCAACACATGAGGACATGAGGACAACGCATGTTTCCTCGCTTGTGACGGTGACTGTACTTGATAAACCCTGCGCTAAGTCAGTGACATAAGAGCAACTACATGCAACATATGAAGACAACGCATGTTTCCTCGCTTGTGAAGGTGACTGTACTTGATAAACCCTGCGCTAAGTCAGTGACATGAGAGCAACTACATGCAACATATGAAGACAACGCATGTTTCCTCGCTTGTGATGGTGACTGTACTTGATAAACCCTGCGCTAAGTCAGTGACATGAAAGCAACTACATGCAACATATGAAGACAACGCATGTTTCCTCGCTTGGGAAGGTGACTGTACTTGATAAAACCTGCGCTAAGTCAGTGACATGAGAGCAACTACATGCAACATATGAAGACAACGCATGTTTCCTCGCTTCTGAAGGTGACTGTACTTGATAAACCCTGCGCTAAGTCAGTGACATGAGAGCAACTACATGCAACATTTGTTGACAACGCATGTTTCCTCGCGTGTGAAGGTGACTGTACTTGATAAACCCTGCGCTAAGTCAGTGACATGAGAGCAACTACATGCAACATATGAAGACAACGCATGTTTCCTTGATTTTTAAGGTGACTGTACTTGATAAACCCTGCGCTAAGTCAGTGACATGAGAGCAACTACATGCAACATATGAAGACAACGCATGTTTCCTCGCTTGTGAAGGTGACTGTACTTGATAAACCCTGAGCTAAGTCAGTGACATGAGATCAACTACATGCAACATATGAAGACAACGCATGTTTCCTCGCTTATGAAGGTGACTGTACTTGATAAACCCTGCGCTAAGTCAGTGACTTGAGAGCAACTACATGCAACATATGAAGACAACGCATGTGTCCTCGCTTGTGAAGGTGACTGTACTTGATACACCCTGCGCTAAGTCAGTGACATGAAAGCAACTACATGCAACATATTAAGACAACGCATGTTTCCTCGCTGGTGAAGGTGAATGTTCTTGATAAAACCTGCGCTAAGTCAGTGACATGAGAGCAACTACATGCAACATATGAAGACAACGCATGTTTCCTCGCTTGTGAAGGTGACTGTACTTGATAAACCCTGCGCTAAGTCAGTGACATGAGATCAACTACATGCAACATATGAAGACAACGCATGTTTCCTCGCTTGTGAAGGTGACTGTACTTGATAAACCCTGCGCTAAGTCAGTGACTTGAGAGCAACTACATGCAACATATGAAGACAACGCATGTGTCCTCGCTTGTGAAGGTGACTGTACTTGATACACCCTGCGCTAAGTCAGTGACATGAAAGCAACTACATGCAACATATTAAGACAACGCATGTTTCCTCGCTTGTGAAGGTGACTGTACTTGATAAACCCTGCGCTAAGTCGGTGACATGAAAGCAACTACATGCAACATATTAAGACAACGCATGTTTCCTCGCTTGTGAAGGTGACTGTACTTGATAAAACCTGCGCTAAGTCAGTGACATGAGAGCAACTACATGCAACATATAAAGACAACGCATGTTTCCTCGCTTGTGAAGGTGACTGTACTTGATAAACCCTGCGCTAAGTCAGTGACATGAAAGCAACAACATGCAACATATTAAGACAACGCATGTTTCCTCGCTTGTAAAGGTGACTGTACTTGATAAAACCTGCGCTAAGTCAGTGACATGAGAGCAACTACATGCAACATATGAAGACAACGCATGTGTCCTCGCTTGTGAAGGTGACTGTACTTGATAAACCCTGCGCTAAGTCAGTGACATGAAAGCAACTACATGCAACATATTAAGACAACGCATGTTTCCTCGCTTGTGAAGGTGACTGTACTTGATAAAACCTGCGCTAAGTCAGTGACATGAGAGCAACTACATGCAACATATGAAGACAACGCATGTTTCCTCGCTTGTGAAGGTGACTGTACTTGATAAACCCTGCGCTAAGTCAGTGACTTGAGAGCAACTACATGCAACATATGAAGACAACGCATGTTTTTTCTCGCTTGTGAAGGTGACTGTACTTGATAAACCCTGCGCTAAGTCAGTGACATGAGAGCAACTACATGCAACATATGAAGACAAAGCATGTTTCCTCGCTTGTGAAGGTGACTGTACTTGATAAACCTTGCGCTAAGCCAGTGACATGAGAGCAACTACATGCAACATATGAAGACAACGCATGTTTCCTCGCTTGTGAAGGTGACTGTACTTGATAAACCCTGCGCTAAGTCAGTGACATGAGAGCAACTACATGCAACATATGAAGACAACGCATGTTTCCTCGCTTGTGAAGGTGAATGTTCTTGATAAAACCTGCGCTAAGTCAGTGACATGAGAGGAACTACATGCAACATATGAAGACAACGCATGTTTCCTCGCTTGTGACGGTGACTGTACTTGATAAACCCTGCGCTAAGTCAGTGACATGAGAGCAACTACATGCAACATATGAAGACAACGCATGTTTTCTCGCTTGTGAAGGTGACTGTACTTGATAAACCCTGCGCTAAGTCAGTGACATGAGACAAACTAATTGCAACATATGAAGACAACACATGTTTCCTCGCTTGTGACGGTGACTGTACTTGATAAACCCTGCGCTAAGTCAGTGACATGAGAGCAACTACATGCAACAAATGAAGACAACGCATGTTTCTTCACTTGTGAAGGTGACTGTACTTAATAAACCCTGCGCTAAGTCAGTGACATGAGAGCAACTACAACCAACATATAAAGACAACGCATGTTTCCTCGCTTGTGACGGTGACTGTACTTGATAAACCCTGCGCTAAGTCAGTGACATGAGAGCAACTACATGCAACATATGAAGACAACGCATCTTTCCTCGCTTGTGAAGGTGACTGTACTTGATAAAACCTGCGCTAAGTCAGTGACATGAGACAAACTACAAGCAACATATGAAGACACTGCATGTTTCCTCGCTTGTGACGGTGACTGTACTTGATAAACCATGCGCTAAGTCAGTGACATGAGAGCAACTACATGCAGCATATGAAGACAACGCATGTTTCCTCGCTTGTGAAGGTGACTGTACTTGAAAAACCCTGCGCTAAGTCAGTGACATGAGAGCAACTACATGCAACATATGAAGACAACGCATGTTTCCTCGCTTGTGAAGGTGACAGTACTTGATACACCCTGCGCTAAGTCAGTGACATGAGAGCAACTACATGCAACATATGAAGACAACGCATGTTTCCTCGCTTGTGATGGTGACTGTTCTTGATAAACCCTGCGCTTAGTAACTGACATGAGAGCAACTACATGCAACATATGAGAACAACGCATGTTTCCTCGCTTGTGACGGTGACTGTACTTGATAAACCCTGCGCCTAGTCAGTGACATGAGAGCAACTACATGCAACATATGAAGACAACGCATGTTTCCTCGCTTGTGAAGGTGACTGTACTTGATAAACCCTGCGCTAAGTCAGTGACATGAAAGCAACTACATGCAACATATAAAGACAACGCATGTTTCTTCGCTTGTGAAGGTGACTGTACTTGTTAAACCCTGCGCTTAGTCAGTGACATGAAAGCCACTTCTAAAACATATTAGGACAACGCATGTTTCCTCGCTTGTGAAGGTGACTGTACTTGATAAACCCTGCGCTAAGTCAGTGACATGAGAGCAACTACATGCAACATATTAGGACAACGCACATTTCCTCGCTTGTGAAGGTATATGTACGTGATAAACCCTGCGCTAAGTCAGTGACATGAGAGCAACTACATGCAACATATGAAGACAACGCATGTTTCCTCGCTTGTGAAGGTAACTGTACGTGATAAACCCTTCGTTTAGTCAGTGACATGAGAGCAGCAAAATGCAACATATGAAGACAACGCATGTTTCCTCGCTTGTGAAGGTGACTGTACTTGATAAACCCTGCGCTAAGTCAGTGACATGAGAGCAATTACTTGCAACATATAAAGACAACGCATGTTTCCTCACTTGTGAAGGTGACTGTACTTGATAAACCCTGCGCTAAGTCAGTGATATGAGAGCAACTACATGCAACATATGAAGACAAAGCATGTTTCCTCGCTTGTGAAGGTGACTGTACTTGATACACCCTGCGCTAAGTCAGTGACATGAGATCAACTACATGCAACATAGAAGACAACGCATGTTTCCTCGCTTGTGACGGTGACTGTACTTGATAAACCCTGCGCGAAATCAGTGACATGAGAGCAACTACATGCAACACATGAGGACATGAGGACAACGCATGTTTCCTCGCTTGTGACGGTGACTGTACTTGAAAAACCCTGCGCCTAGTCAGTGACATGAGAGCAACTACATGCAACATATGAAGACAACGCATGTTTCCTCGCTTGTGAAGGTGACTGTACTTGATAAACCCTGCGCTAAGTCAGTGACATGAGAGCAACTACATGCAACATATGAAGACAACGCATGTTTCCTCGCTTGTGATGGTGACTGTACTTGATAAACCCTGCGCTAAGTCAGTGACATGAAAGCAACTACATGCAACATATGAAGACAACGCATGTTTCCTCGCTTGTGAAGGTGACTGTACTTGATAAAACCTGCGTTAAGTCAGTGACATGAGAGCAACTACATGCAACATATTAGGACAACGCATGTTTCCTCGCTTGTGAAGGTGACTGTACTTAATAAACCCTGCGCTTAGTCAGTGACATGAGAGCAACTACATGCAACATATGAAGACAACGCATGTTTCCTCGCTTGTGACGGTGACTGTACTTGATAAACCCTGCGCTAAGTCAGTGACATGAGAGCAACTACATGCAACATATGAAGAAAACGCATGTTTCCTCGCTTGTGAAGGTGACTGTACTTGATAAACCCTGCGCTTAGTCAGTGACATGAGAGCAACTACATGCAACATATGAAGACAACGCATGTTTCCTCGCTTGTGACGGTGACTGTACTTGATAAACCCTGCGCGAAATCAGTGACATGAGAGCAACTACATGCAACACATGAGGACATGAGGACAACGCATGTTTCCTCGCTTGTGACGGTGACTGTACTTGATAAACCCTGCGCCTAGTCAGTGACATAAGAGCAACTACATGCAACATATGAAGACAACGCATGTTTCCTCGCTTGTGAAGGTGACTGTACTTGATAAACCCTGCGCTAAGTCAGTGACATGAGAGCAACTACATGCAACATATGAAGACAACGCATGTTTCCTCGCTTGTGATGGTGACTGTACTTGATAAACCCTGCGCTAAGTCAGTGACATGAAAGCAACTACATGCAACATATGAAGACAACGCATGTTTCCTCGCTTGGGAAGGTGACTGTACTTGATAAAACCTGCGCTAAGTGTGTGACATGAGAGCAACTACATGCAACATATGAAGACAACGCATGTTTCCTCGCTTCTGAAGGTGACTGTACTTGATAAACCCTGCGCTAAGTCAGTGACATGAGAGCAACTACATGCAACATTTGTTGACAACGCATGTTTCCTCGCGTGTGAAGGTGACTGTACTTGATAAACCCTGCGCTAAGTCAGTGACATGAGAGCAACTACATGCAAAATATGAAGACAACGCATGTTTCCTTGATTTTTAAGGTGACTGTACTTGATAAACCCTGCGCTAAGTCGGTGACATGAGAGCAACTACATGCAACATATGAAGACAACGCATGTTTCCTCGCTTGTGAAGGTGACTGTACTTGATAAACCCTGCGCTAAGTCAGTGACATGAGAGCAACTACATGCAACATTTGTTGACAACGCATGTTTCCTCGCGTGTGAAGGTGACTGTACTTGATAAACCCTGCGCTAAGTCAGTGACTTGAGAGCAACTACATGCAACATATGAAGACAACGCATGTGTCCTCGCTTGTGAAGGTGACTGTACTTGATACACCCTGCGCTAAGTCAGTGACATGAAAGCAACTACATGCAACATATTAAAGGCCTATTTTCACATACAAGTAAGTATTTTTTGTTTTCAAATAGACATTAAAAAAATAAGAAAACCGCAGTTTATGGCAACTTTGGACGAGGCCTACTCCCCCTACAATGATTTGTTTTGACGCGCGCCTCAGGGCATGTGACGTTGCTGGATGCGGGCCGAGCGGCTGGGCGAGGCGCGACTCGAGTAGGAACACCCGTTGCGTGGTGCATTAAGGGGTTGACACTTGACAGTCTGTATGGATGGTTGTTTCTCAGATTTGCTTCAAGAGATGTCTAATGAATAGTTTTATTAATAACTAATGTGAGTGCTAATATCCAGCTGTTTATTAAGAGAGTGCACGGACAAGTTGATTGTGTAGAGTACGTCTTTAGGTTCTAGTTGATTATTGTTGTATTGTAGTTGTATTTTCATTATGCTTGTCGTGGAGGCATTAAGCATAACGGACATTGTAAGTGTCAAAACTGTTATGTTATTATTGTAAATGGCCATATAGACTATAGTGTACGTATCGTACCAGGACCAGCTATATTAATATGTAATCATGGTATTAAATTGTTGTGCGTACGGATGCAATAACAGTAAGTCCGATCGACATGTCGTTTCACCGTTTTCCAAACAGGGACAAATCTCCAGTGCCTTTGGGTTTTTAGCCAGTGCGACATAAAAACTGGCTATCAAAAATTAATAGTAAGAACTCTGTAGGACTACCAAGCAAATACACTCGTGTATGTTCCGAACATTTTATTAAAGACGACTATGAAACTACCAATAGTTTGAAAATGGAAAATGAATCTAATGAAAAAAAAATCGAAACGTGTGTTAAAAAAATGAGCAGTTCCGTCTGTCAAATTGAGAGGCAGCATTGATACCCCTTTAAAAACAGAGCGAAGTACATGTTACCTTGCCGCTCGAAACAAGCATCGTCCGTTATTGAAAACATTTAAACCCAAAGTGTCCAAAGTACATCTCCACATCACGCTGTACTACTCTACGATTAATGTTTATGTTATGACGACTCACTAAATCACGAAACATTTCAGAATAAACCTAAAGAGATAGAAATAAAATTTGAGCTTGATATTGAAACACTAATAAGAGCTAACCAGTTTGCGGAGGGGGTGACGGGTGCAAGTTCGGAAAGTAAAACCGATGAAATGAACGACCACGGCGTATCGTTTGAAACAGAAGATTTTGACGAATGTGAATCCGTCAATGATAGTGAGAGTGATCACATCGATGACGATCAATTCAATACGATGACAATACAAGTTCCTCCAAGCCAAGCATACACCCTTCAACTGTCCGATAGCGGTCGGGGCGGTGGGGCGCGCCATGGATGGCTAGTAACAGAAGATTTTGATTTTTTCTTCGCTACTGAGCGAAGATGAGTGAGCGCGGCACAGCTCGCATCCAACTACGTCACGCGTGTGACGTCACCCAATGAACATTCTTGATGAAAATTGCTCATAACTTGTTTAAATACGGACCGATTTTTTTCATTTTTGTTCCTAAATTCTTTAAATAATTCAAGGTCTGACATAGTTGAACTACAACGCTAGATGACAATATGCCTTTAAGACAACGCATGTTTCCTCGCTGGTGAAGGTGAATGTTCTTGATAAAACCTGCGCTAAGTCAGTGACATGAGAGCAACTACATGCAACATATGAAGACAACGCATGTTTCCTCGCTTGTGAAGGTGACTGTACTTGATTAACCCTGCGCTAAGTCAGTGACATGAGATCAACTACATGCAACATATGAAGACAACGCATGTTTCCTCGCTTGTGAAGGTGACTGTACTTGATAAACCCTGCGCTAAGTCAGTGACTTGAGAGCAACTACATGCAACATATGAAGACAACGCATGTGTCCTCGCTTGTGAAGGTGACTGTACTTGATACACCCTGCGCTAAGTCAGTGACATGAAAGCAACTACATGCAACATATTAAGACAACGCATGTTTCCTCGCTTGTGAAGGTGACTGTACTTGATAAACCCTGCGCTAAGTCGGTGACATGAAAGCAACTACATGCAACATATTAAGACAACGCATGTTTCCTCGCTTGTGAAGGTGACTGTACTTGATAAAACCTGCGCTAAGTCAGTGACATGAGAGCAACTACATGCAACATATAAAGACAACGCATGTTTCCTCGCTTGTGAAGGTGACTGTACTTGATAAACCCTGCGCTAAGTCAGTGACATGAAAGCAACTACATGCAACATATTAAGACAACGCATGTTTCCTCGCTTGTGAAGGTGACTGTACTTGATAAAACCTGCGCTAAGTCAGTGACATGAGAGCAACTACATGCAACATATGAAGACAACGCATGTGTCCTCGCTTGTGAAGGTGACTGTACTTGATAAACCCTGCGCTAAGTCAGTGACATGAAAGCAACTACATGCAACATATTAAGACAACGCATGTTTCCTCGCTTGTGAAGGTGACTGTACTTGATAAAACCTGCGCTAAGTCAGTGACATGAGAGCAACTACATGCAACATATGAAGACAACGCATGTTTCCTCGCTTGTGAAGGTGACTGTACTTGATAAACCCTGCGCTAAGTCAGTGACTTGAGAGCAACTACATGCAACATATGAAGACAACGCATGTTTCCTCGCTTGTGAAGGTGACTGTACTTGATAAACCCTGCGCTAAGTCAGTGACATGAGAGCAACTACATGCAACATATGAAGACAAAGCATGTTTCCTCGCTTGTGAAGGTGACTGTACTTGATAAACCTTGCGCTAAGCCAGTGACATGAGAGCAACTACATGCAACATATGAAGACAACGCATGTTTCCTCGCTTGTGAAGGTGACTGTACTTGATAAACCCTGCGCTAAGTCAGTGACATGAGAGCAACTACATGCAACATATGAAGACAACGCATGTTTCCTCGCTTGTGAAGGTGAATGTTCTTGATAAAACCTGCGCTAAGTCAGTGACATGAGAGGAACTACATGCAACATATGAAGACAACGCATGTTTCCTCGCTTGTGACGGTGACTGTACTTGATAAACCCTGCGCTAAGTCAGTGACATGAGAGCAACTACATGCAACATATGAAGACAACGCATGTTTTCTCGCTTGTGAAGGTGACTGTACTTGATAAACCCTGCGCTAAGTCAGTGACATGAGACAAACTAATTGCAACATATGAAGACAACGCATGTTTCCTCGCTTGTGACGGTGACTGTACTTGATAAACCCTGCGCTAAGTCAGTGACATGAGAGCAACTACATGCAACAAATGAAGACAACGCATGTTTCTTCACTTGTGAAGGTGACTGTACTTAATAAACCCTGCGCTAAGTCAGTGACATGAGAGCAACTACAACCAACATATAAAGACAACGCATGTTTCCTCGCTTGTGACGGTGACTGTACTTGATAAACCCTGCGCTAAGTCAGTGACATGAGAGCAACTACATGCAACATATGAAGACAACGCATCTTTCCTCGCTTGTGAAGGTGACTGTACTTGATAAAACCTGCGCTAAGTCAGTGACATGAGACAAACTACAAGCAACATATGAAGACACTGCATGTTTCCTCGCTTGTGACGGTGACTGTACTTGATAAACCATGCGCTAAGTCAGTGACATGAGAGCAACTACATGCAGCATATGAAGACAACGCATGTTTCCTCGCTTGTGAAGGTGACTGTACTTGATAAACCCTGCGCTAAGTCAGTGACATGAGAGCAACTACATGCAACATATGAAGACAACGCATGTTTCCTCGCTTGTGAAGGTGACAGTACTTGATACACCCTGCGCTAAGTCAGTGACATGAGATCAACTACATGCAACATATGAAGACAACGCATGTTTCCTCGCTTGTGAAGGTGACTGTACTTGATAAACCCTGCGCTAAGTCAGTGACTTGAGAGCAACTACATGCAACATATGAAGACAACGCATGTGTCCTCGCTTGTGAAGGTGACTGTACTTGATACACCCTGCGCTAAGTCAGTGACATGAAAGCAACTACATGCAACATATTAAGACAACGCATGTTTCCTCGCTTGTGAAGGTGACTGTACTTGATAAACCCTGCGCTAAGTCGGTGACATGAAAGCAACTACATGCAACATATTAAGACAACGCATGTTTCCTCGCTTGTGAAGGTGACTGTACTTGATAAAACCTGCGCTAAGTCAGTGACATGAGAGCAACTACATGCAACATATAAAGACAACGCATGTTTCCTGGCTTGTGAAGGTGACTGTACTTGATAAACCCTGCGCTAAGTCAGTGACATGAAAGCAACTACATGCAACATATTAAGACAACGCATGTTTCCTCGCTTGTGAAGGTGACTGTACTTGATAAAACCTGCGCTAAGTCAGTGACATGAGAGCAACTACATGCAACATATGAAGACAACGCATGTGTCCTCGCTTGTGAAGGTGACTGTACTTGATAAACCCTGCGCTAAGTCAGTGACATGAAAGCAACTACATGCAACATATTAAGACAACGCATGTTTCCTCGCTTGTGAAGGTGACTGTACTTGATAAAACCTGCGCTAAGTCAGTGACATGAGAGCAACTACATGCAACATATGAAGACAACGCATGTTTCCTCGCTTGTGAAGGTGACTGTACTTGATAAACCCTGCGCTAAGTCAGTGACTTGAGAGCAACTACATGCAACATATGAAGACAACGCATGTTTCCTCGCTTGTGAAGGTGACTGTACTTGATAAACCCTGCGCTAAGTCAGTGACATGAGAGCAACTACATGCAACATATGAAGACAAAGCATGTTTCCTCGCTTGTGAAGGTGACTGTACTTGATAAACCTTGCGCTAAGCCAGTGACATGAGAGCAACTACATGCAACATATGAAGACAACGCATGTTTCCTCGCTTGTGAAGGTGAATGTTCTTGATAAAACCTGCGCTAAGTCAGTGACATGAGAGGAACTACATGCAACATATGAAGACAACGCATGTTTTCTCGCTTGTGAAGGTGACTGTACTTGATAAACCTTGCGCTAAGCCAGTGACATGAGAGCAACTACATGCAACATATGAAGACAACGCATCTTTCCTCGCTTGTGAAGGTGACTGTACTTGATAAAACCTGCGCTAAGTCAGTGACATGAGACAAACTACAAGCAACATATGAAGACACTGCATGTTTCCTCGCTTGTGACGGTGACTGTACTTGATAAACCATGCGCTAAGTCAGTGACATGAGAGCAACTTCATGCAGCATATGAAGACAACGCATGTTTCCTCGCTTGTGAAGGTGACTGTACTTGATAAACCCTGCGCTAAGTCAGTGACATGAGAGCAACTACATGCAACATATGAAGACAACGCATGTTTCCTCGCTTGTGAAGGTGACAGTACTTGATACACCCTGCGCTAAGTCAGTGACATGAGAGCAACTACATGCAACATATGAAGACAACGCATGTTTCCTCGCTTGTGATGGTGACTGTTCTTGATAAACCCTGCGCTTAGTAACTGACATGAGAGCAACTACATGCAACATATGAGAACAACGCATGTTTCCTCGCTTGTGACGGTGACTGTACTTGATAAACCCTGCGCCTAGTCAGTGACATGAGAGCAACTACATGCAACATATGAAGACAACGCATGTTTCCTCGCTTGTGAAGGTGACTGTACTTGATAAACCCTGCGCTAAGTCAGTGACATGAAAGCAACTACATGCAACATATAAAGACAACGCATGTTTCTTCGCTTGTGAAGGTGACTGTACTTGTTAAACCCTGCGCTTAGTCAGTGACATGAAAGCCACTTCTAAAACATATTAGGACAACGCATGTTTCCTCGCTTGTGAAGGTGACTGTACTTGATAAACCCTGCGCTAAGTCAGTGACATGAGAGCAACTACATGCAACATATTAGGACAACGCACATTTCCTCGCTTGTGAAGGTATATGTACGTGATAAACCCTGCGCTAAGTCAGTGACATGAGAGCAACTACATGCAACATATGAAGACAACGCATGTTTCCTCGCTTGTGAAGGTAACTGTACGTGATAAACCCTTCGTTTAGTCAGTGACATGAGAGCAGCAAAATGCAACATATGAAGACAACGCATGTTTCCTCGCTTGTGAAGGTGACTGTACTTGATAAACCCTGCGCTAAGTCAGTGACATGAGAGCAATTACTTGCAACATATAAAGACAACGCATGTTTCCTCACTTGTGAAGGTGACTGTACTTGATAAACCCTGCGCTAAGTCAGTGACATGAGAGCAACTTCATGCAACATATAAAGACAACGCATGTTTCCTCGCTTGTGAAGGTGACTGTACTTGATAAACCCTGCGCTTAGTCAGTGACATGAGAGCAACTACATGCAACATATGAAGACAACGCATGTTTCCTCGCTTGTGACGGTGACTGTACTTGATAAACCCTGCGCGATATCAGTGACATGAGAGCAACTACATGCAACACATGAGGACATGAGGACAACGCATGTTTCCTCGCTTGTGACGGTGACTGTACTTGATAAACCCTGCGCTAAGTCAGTGACATAAGAGCAACTACATGCAACATATGAAGACAACGCATGTTTCCTCGCTTGTGAAGGTGACTGTACTTGATAAACCCTGCGCTAAGTCAGTGACATGAGAGCAACTACATGCAACATATGAAGACAACGCATGTTTCCTCGTTTGTGATGGTGACTGTACTTGATAAACCCTGCGCTAAGTCAGTGACATGAAAGCAACTACATGCAACATATGAAGACAACGCATGTTTCCTCGCTTGGGAAGGTGACTGTACTTGATAAAACCTGCGCTAAGTCAGTGACATGAGAGCAACTACATGCAACATATGAAGACAACGCATGTTTCCTCGCTTCTGAAGGTGACTGTACTTGATAAACCCTGCGCTAAGTCAGTGACATGAGAGCAACTACATGCAACATTTGTTGACAACGCATGTTTCCTCGCGTGTGAAGGTGACTGTACTTGATAAACCCTGCGCTAAGTCAGTGACATGAGAGCAACTACATGCAACATATGAAGACAACGCATGTTTCCTTGATTTTTAAGGTGACTGTACTTGATAAACCCTGCGCTAAGTCAGTGACATGAGAGCAACTACATGCAACATATGAAGACAACGCATGTTTCCTCGCTTGTGAAGGTGACTGTACTTGATAAACCCTGAGCTAAGTCAGTGACATGAGATCAACTACATGCAACATATGAAGACAACGCATGTTTCCTCGCTTATGAAGGTGACTGTACTTGATAAACCCTGCGCTAAGTCAGTGACTTGAGAGCAACTACATGCAACATATGAAGACAACGCATGTGTCCTCGCTTGTGAAGGTGACTGTACTTGATACACCCTGCGCTAAGTCAGTGACATGAAAGCAACTACATGCAACATATTAAGACAACGCATGTTTCCTCGCTGGTGAAGGTGAATGTTCTTGATAAAACCTGCGCTAAGTCAGTGACATGAGAGCAACTACATGCAACATATGAAGACAACGCATGTTTCCTCGCTTGTGAAGGTGACTGTACTTGATAAACCCTGCGCTAAGTCAGTGACATGAGATCAACTACATGCAACATATGAAGACAACGCATGTTTCCTCGCTTGTGAAGGTGACTGTACTTGATAAACCCTGCGCTAAGTCAGTGACTTGAGAGCAACTACATGCAACATATGAAGACAACGCATGTGTCCTCGCTTGTGAAGGTGACTGTACTTGATACACCCTGCGCTAAGTCAGTGACATGAAAGCAACTACATGCAACATATTAAGACAACGCATGTTTCCTCGCTTGTGAAGGTGACTGTACTTGATAAACCCTGCGCTAAGTCGGTGACATGAAAGCAACTACATGCAACATATTAAGACAACGCATGTTTCCTCGCTTGTGAAGGTGACTGTACTTGATAAAACCTGCGCTAAGTCAGTGACATGAGAGCAACTACATGCAACATATAAAGACAACGCATGTTTCCTCGCTTGTGAAGGTGACTGTACTTGATAAACCCTGCGCTAAGTCAGTGACATGAAAGCAACAACATGCAACATATTAAGACAACGCATGTTTCCTCGCTTGTAAAGGTGACTGTACTTGATAAAACCTGCGCTAAGTCAGTGACATGAGAGCAACTACATGCAACATATGAAGACAACGCATGTGTCCTCGCTTGTGAAGGTGACTGTACTTGATAAACCCTGCGCTAAGTCAGTGACATGAAAGCAACTACATGCAACATATTAAGACAACGCATGTTTCCTCGCTTGTGAAGGTGACTGTACTTGATAAAACCTGCGCTAAGTCAGTGACATGAGAGCAACTACATGCAACATATGAAGACAACGCATGTTTCCTCGCTTGTGAAGGTGACTGTACTTGATAAACCCTGCGCTAAGTCAGTGACTTGAGAGCAACTACATGCAACATATGAAGACAACGCATGTTTTTTCTCGCTTGTGAAGGTGACTGTACTTGATAAACCCTGCGCTAAGTCAGTGACATGAGAGCAACTACATGCAACATATGAAGACAAAGCATGTTTCCTCGCTTGTGAAGGTGACTGTACTTGATAAACCTTGCGCTAAGCCAGTGACATGAGAGCAACTACATGCAACATATGAAGACAACGCATGTTTCCTCGCTTGTGAAGGTGACTGTACTTGATAAACCCTGCGCTAAGTCAGTGACATGAGAGCAACTACATGCAACATATGAAGACAACGCATGTTTCCTCGCTTGTGAAGGTGAATGTTCTTGATAAAACCTGCGCTAAGTCAGTGACATGAGAGGAACTACATGCAACATATGAAGACAACGCATGTTTCCTCGCTTGTGACGGTGACTGTACTTGATAAACCCTGCGCTAAGTCAGTGACATGAGAGCAACTACATGCAACATATGAAGACAACGCATGTTTTCTCGCTTGTGAAGGTGACTGTACTTGATAAACCCTGCGCTAAGTCAGTGACATGAGACAAACTAATTGCAACATATGAAGACAACACATGTTTCCTCGCTTGTGACGGTGACTGTACTTGATAAACCCTGCGCTAAGTCAGTGACATGAGAGCAACTACATGCAACAAATGAAGACAACGCATGTTTCTTCACTTGTGAAGGTGACTGTACTTAATAAACCCTGCGCTAAGTCAGTGACATGAGAGCAACTACAACCAACATATAAAGACAACGCATGTTTCCTCGCTTGTGACGGTGACTGTACTTGATAAACCCTGCGCTAAGTCAGTGACATGAGAGCAACTACATGCAACATATGAAGACAACGCATCTTTCCTCGCTTGTGAAGGTGACTGTACTTGATAAAACCTGCGCTAAGTCAGTGACATGAGACAAACTACAAGCAACATATGAAGACACTGCATGTTTCCTCGCTTGTGACGGTGACTGTACTTGATAAACCATGCGCTAAGTCAGTGACATGAGAGCAACTACATGCAGCATATGAAGACAACGCATGTTTCCTCGCTTGTGAAGGTGACTGTACTTGAAAAACCCTGCGCTAAGTCAGTGACATGAGAGCAACTACATGCAACATATGAAGACAACGCATGTTTCCTCGCTTGTGAAGGTGACAGTACTTGATACACCCTGCGCTAAGTCAGTGACATGAGAGCAACTACATGCAACATATGAAGACAACGCATGTTTCCTCGCTTGTGATGGTGACTGTTCTTGATAAACCCTGCGCTTAGTAACTGACATGAGAGCAACTACATGCAACATATGAGAACAACGCATGTTTCCTCGCTTGTGACGGTGACTGTACTTGATAAACCCTGCGCCTAGTCAGTGACATGAGAGCAACTACATGCAACATATGAAGACAACGCATGTTTCCTCGCTTGTGAAGGTGACTGTACTTGATAAACCCTGCGCTAAGTCAGTGACATGAAAGCAACTACATGCAACATATAAAGACAACGCATGTTTCTTCGCTTGTGAAGGTGACTGTACTTGTTAAACCCTGCGCTTAGTCAGTGACATGAAAGCCACTTCTAAAACATATTAGGACAACGCATGTTTCCTCGCTTGTGAAGGTGACTGTACTTGATAAACCCTGCGCTAAGTCAGTGACATGAGAGCAACTACATGCAACATATTAGGACAACGCACATTTCCTCGCTTGTGAAGGTATATGTACGTGATAAACCCTGCGCTAAGTCAGTGACATGAGAGCAACTACATGCAACATATGAAGACAACGCATGTTTCCTCGCTTGTGAAGGTAACTGTACGTGATAAACCCTTCGTTTAGTCAGTGACATGAGAGCAGCAAAATGCAACATATGAAGACAACGCATGTTTCCTCGCTTGTGAAGGTGACTGTACTTGATAAACCCTGCGCTAAGTCAGTGACATGAGAGCAATTACTTGCAACATATAAAGACAACGCATGTTTCCTCACTTGTGAAGGTGACTGTACTTGATAAACCCTGCGCTAAGTCAGTGATATGAGAGCAACTACATGCAACATATGAAGACAAAGCATGTTTCCTCGCTTGTGAAGGTGACTGTACTTGATACACCCTGCGCTAAGTCAGTGACATGAGATCAACTACATGCAACATAGAAGACAACGCATGTTTCCTCGCTTGTGACGGTGACTGTACTTGATAAACCCTGCGCGAAATCAGTGACATGAGAGCAACTACATGCAACACATGAGGACATGAGGACAACGCATGTTTCCTCGCTTGTGACGGTGACTGTACTTGAAAAACCCTGCGCCTAGTCAGTGACATGAGAGCAACTACATGCAACATATGAAGACAACGCATGTTTCCTCGCTTGTGAAGGTGACTGTACTTGATAAACCCTGCGCTAAGTCAGTGACATGAGAGCAACTACATGCAACATATGAAGACAACGCATGTTTCCTCGCTTGTGATGGTGACTGTACTTGATAAACCCTGCGCTAAGTCAGTGACATGAAAGCAACTACATGCAACATATGAAGACAACGCATGTTTCCTCGCTTGTGAAGGTGACTGTACTTGATAAAACCTGCGTTAAGTCAGTGACATGAGAGCAACTACATGCAACATATTAGGACAACGCATGTTTCCTCGCTTGTGAAGGTGACTGTACTTAATAAACCCTGCGCTTAGTCAGTGACATGAGAGCAACTACATGCAACATATGAAGACAACGCATGTTTCCTCGCTTGTGACGGTGACTGTACTTGATAAACCCTGCGCTAAGTCAGTGACATGAGAGCAACTACATGCAACATATGAAGAAAACGCATGTTTCCTCGCTTGTGAAGGTGACTGTACTTGATAAACCCTGCGCTTAGTCAGTGACATGAGAGCAACTACATGCAACATATGAAGACAACGCATGTTTCCTCGCTTGTGACGGTGACTGTACTTGATAAACCCTGCGCGAAATCAGTGACATGAGAGCAACTACATGCAACACATGAGGACATGAGGACAACGCATGTTTCCTCGCTTGTGACGGTGACTGTACTTGATAAACCCTGCGCCTAGTCAGTGACATAAGAGCAACTACATGCAACATATGAAGACAACGCATGTTTCCTCGCTTGTGAAGGTGACTGTACTTGATAAACCCTGCGCTAAGTCAGTGACATGAGAGCAACTACATGCAACATATGAAGACAACGCATGTTTCCTCGCTTGTGATGGTGACTGTACTTGATAAACCCTGCGCTAAGTCAGTGACATGAAAGCAACTACATGCAACATATGAAGACAACGCATGTTTCCTCGCTTGGGAAGGTGACTGTACTTGATAAAACCTGCGCTAAGTGTGTGACATGAGAGCAACTACATGCAACATATGAAGACAACGCATGTTTCCTCGCTTCTGAAGGTGACTGTACTTGATAAACCCTGCGCTAAGTCAGTGACATGAGAGCAACTACATGCAACATTTGTTGACAACGCATGTTTCCTCGCGTGTGAAGGTGACTGTACTTGATAAACCCTGCGCTAAGTCAGTGACATGAGAGCAACTACATGCAACATATGAAGACAACGCATGTTTCCTTGATTTTTAAGGTGACTGTACTTGATAAACCCTGCGCTAAGTCGGTGACATGAGAGCAACTACATGCAACATATGAAGACAACGCATGTTTCCTCGCTTGTGAAGGTGACTGTACTTGATAAACCCTGAGCTAAGTCAGTGACATGAGATCAACTACATGCAACATATGAAGACAACGCATGTTTCCTCGCTTGTGAAGGTGACTGTACTTGATTAACCCTGCGCTGAGTCAGTGACTTGAGAGCAACTACATGCAACATATGAAGACAACGCATGTGTCCTCGCTTGTGAAGGTGACTGTACTTGATACACCCTGCGCTAAGTCAGTGACATGAAAGCAACTACATGCAACATATTAAGACAACGCATGTTTCCTCGCTTGTGAAGGTGACTGTACTTGATAAACCCTGCGCTAAGTCGGTGACATGAAAGCAACTACATGCAACATATTAAGACAACGCATGTTTCCTCGCTTGTGAAGGTGACTGTACTTGATAAAACCTGCGCTAAGTCAGTGACATGAGAGCAACTACATGCAACATATAAAGACAACGCATGTTTCCTCGCTTGTGAAGGTGACTGTACTTGATAAACCCTGCGCTAAGTCAGTGACATGAAAGCAACTACATGCAACATATTAAGACAACGCATGTTTCCTCGCTTGTGAAGGTGACTGTACTTGATAAAACCTGCGCTAAGTCAGTGACATGAGAGCAACTACATGCAACATATGAAGACAACGCATGTGTCCTCGCTTAGGAAGGTGACTGTACTTGATAAACCCTGCGCTAAGTCAGTGACATGAAAGCAACTACATGCAACATATTAAGACAACGCATGTTTCCTCGCTTGTGAAGGTGACTGTACTTGATAAAACCTGCGCTAAGTCAGTGACATGAGAGCAACTACATGCAACATATGAAGACAACGCATGTTTCCTCGCTTGTGAAGGTGACTGTACTTGATAAACCCTGCGCTAAGTCAGTGACTTGAGAGCAACTACATGCAACATATGAAGACAACGCATGTTTCCTCGCTTGTGAAGGTGACTGTACTTGATAAACCCTGCGCTAAGTCAGTGACATGAGAGCAACTACATGCAACATATGAAGACAAAGCATGTTTCCTCGCTTGTGAAGGTGACTGTACTTGATAAACCTTGCGCTAAGTCAGTGACATGAGAGCAACTACATGCAACATATGAAGACAACGCATGTTTCCTCGCTTGTGAAGGTGACTGTACTTGATAAACCCTGCGCTAAGTCAGTGACATGAGAGCAACTACATGCAACATATGAAGACAACGCATGTTTCCTCGCTTGTGAAGGTGAATGTTCTTGATAAAACCTGCGCTAAGTCAGTGACATGAGAGGAACTACATGCAACATATGAAGACAACGCATGTTTCCTCGCTTGTGACGGTGACTGTACTTGATAAACCCTGCGCTAAGTCAGTGACATGAGAGCAACTACATGCAACATTGAAGACAACGCATGTTTTCTTGCTTGTGAAGGTGACTTTACTTGATAAACCCTGCGCTAAGTCAGTGACATGAGACAAACTAATTGCAACATATGAAGACAACGCATGTTTCCTCGCTTGTGACGGTGACTGTACTTGATAAACCCTGCGCTAAGTCAGTGACATGAGAGCAACTACATGCAACAAATGAAGACAACGCATGTTTCTTCACTTGTGAAGGTGACTGTACTTAATAAACCCTGCGCTAAGTCAGTGACATGAGAGCAACTACAACCAACATATAAAGACAACGCATGTTTCCTCGCTTGTGACGGTGACTGTACTTGATAAACCCTGCGCTAAGTCAGTGACATGAGAGCAACTACATGCAACATATGAAGACAACGCATCTTTCCTCGCTTGTGAAGGTGACTGTACTTGATAAAACCTGCGCTAAGTCAGTGACATGAGACAAACTACAAGCAACATATGAAGACACTGCATGTTTCCTCGCTTGTGACGGTGACTGTACTTGATAAACCATGCGCTAAGTCAGTGACATGAGAGCAACTACATGCAGCATATGAAGACAACGCATGTTTCCTCGCTTGTGAAGGTGACTGTACTTGATAAACCCTGCGCTAAGTCAGTGACATGAGAGCAACTACATGCAACATATGAAGACATCGCATGTTTCCTCGCTTGTGAAGGTGACTGTACTTGATACACCCTGCGCTAAGTCAGTGACATGAGAGCAACTACATGCAACATATGAAGACAACGCATGTTTCCTCGCTTGTGATGGTGACTGTTCTTGATAAACCCTGCGCTTAGTAACTGACATGAGAGCAACTACATGCAACATATGAGAACAACGCATGTTTCCTCGCTTGTGACGGTGACTGTACTTGATAAACCCTGCGCCTAGTCAGTGACATGAGAGCAACTACATGCAACATATGAAGACAACGCATGTTTCCTCGCTTGTGAAGGTGACTGTACTTGCTAAACCCTGCGCTAAGTCAGTGACATGAAAGCAACTACATGCAACATATAAAGACAACGCATGTTTCTTCGCTTGTGAAGGTGACTGTACTTGTTAAACCCTGCACTTAGTCAGTGACATGAAAGCCACTTCTAAAACATATTAGGACAACGCATGTTTCCTCGCTTGTGAAGGTGACTGTACTTGATAAACCCTGCGCTAAGTCAGTGACATGAGAGCAACTACATGCAACATATTAGGACAACGCACATTTCCTCGCTTGTGAAGGTATATGTACGTGATAAACCCTGCGCTAAGTCAGTGACATGAGAGCAACTACATGCAACATATGAAGACAACGCATGTTTCCTCGCTTGTGAAGGTAACTGTACGTGATAAACCCTTCGTTTAGTCAGTGACATGAGAGCAGCTAAATGCAACATATGAAGACAACGCATGTTTCCTCGCTTGTGAAGGTGACTGTACTTGATAAACCCTGCGCTAAGTCAGTGACATGAGAGCAATTACTTGCAACATATAAAGACAACGCATGTTTCCTCACTTGTGAAGGTGACTGTACTTGATAAACCCTGCGCTAAGTCAGTGATATGAGAGCAACTACATGCAACATATGAAGACAAAGCATGTTTCCTCGCTTGTGAAGGTGACTGTACTTGATACACCCTGCGCTAAGTCAGTGACATGAGATCAACTACATGCAACATAGAAGACAACGCATGTTTCCTCGCTTGTGACGGTGACTGTACTTGATAAACCCTGCGCGAAATCAGTGACATGAGAGCAACTACATGCAACACATGAGGACATGAGGACAACGCATGTTTCCTCGCTTGTGACGGTGACTGTACTTGAAAAACCCTGCGCCTAGTCAGTGACATGAGAGCAACTACATGCAACATATGAAGACAACGCATGTTTCCTCGCTTGTGAAGGTGACTGTACTTGATAAACCCTGCGCTAAGTCAGTGACATGAGAGCAACTACATGCAACATATGAAGACAACGCATGTTTCCTCGCTTGTGATGGTGACTTTACTTGATAAACCCTGCGCTAAGTCAGTGACATGAAAGCAACTACATGCAACATATGAAGACAACGCATGTTTCCTCGCTTGTGAAGGTGACTGTACTTGATAAAACCTGCGTTAAGTCAGTGACATGAGAGCAACTACATGCAACATATTAGGACAACGCATGTTTCCTCGCTTGTGAAGGTGACTGTACTTAATAAACCCTGCGCTTAGTCAGTGACATGAGAGCAACTACATGCAACATATGAAGACAACGCATGTTTCCTCGCTTGTGACGGTGACTGTACTTGATAAACCCTGCGCTAAGTCAGTGACATGAGAGCAACTACATGCAACATATGAAGAAAACGCATGTTTCCTCGCTTGTGAAGGTGACTGTACTTGATAAACCCTGCGCTTAGTCAGTGACATGAGAGCAACTACATGCAACATATGAAGACAACGCATGTTTCCTCGCTTGTGACGGTGACTGTACTTGATAAACCCTGCGCGAAATCAGTGACATGAGAGCAACTACATGCAACACATGAGGACATGAGGACAACGCATGTTTCCTCGCTTGTGACGGTGACTGTACTTGATAAACCCTGCGCCTAGTCAGTGACATAAGAGCAACTACATGCAACATATGAAGACAACGCATGTTTCCTCGCTTGTGAAGGTGACTGTACTTGATAAACCCTGCGCTAAGTCAGTGACATGAGAGCAACTACATGCAACATATGAAGACAACGCATGTTTCCTCGCTTGTGATGGTGACTGTACTTGATAAACCCTGCGCTAAGTCAGTGACATGAAAGCAACTACATGCAACATATGAAGACAACGCATGTTTCCTCGCTTGGGAAGGTGACTGTACTTGATAAAACCTGCGCTAAGTCAGTGACATGAGAGCAACTACATGCAACATATGAAGACAACGCATGTTTCCTCGCTTCTGAAGGTGACTGTACTTGATAAACCCTGCGCTAAGTCAGTGACATGAGAGCAACTACATGCAACATTTGTTGACAACGCATGTTTCCTCGCGTGTGAAGGTGACTGTACTTGATAAACCCTGCGCTAAGTCAGTGACATGAGATCAACTACATGCAACATATGAAGACAACGCATGTTTCCTCGCTTGTGAAGGTGACTGTACTTGATAAACCCTGCGCTAAGTCAGTGACTTGAGAGCAACTACATGCAACATATGAAGACAACGCATGTGTCCTCGCTTGTAAAGGTGACTGTACTTGATACACCCTGCGCTAAGTCAGTGACATGAAAGCAACTACATGCAACATATTAAGACAACGCATGTTTCCTCGCTTGTGAAGGTGACTGTACTTGATAAACCCTGCGCTAAGTCGGTGACATGAAAGCAACTACATGCAACATATTAAGACAACGCATGTTTCCTCGCTTGTAAAGGTGACTGTACTTGATAAAACCTGCGCTAAGTCAGTGACATGAGAGCAACTACATGCAACATATAAAGACAACGCATGTTTCCTCGCTTGTGAAGGTGACTGTACTTGATAAACCCTGCGCTAAGTCAGTGACATGAAAGCAACTACATGCAACATATTAAGACAACGCATGTTTCCTCGCTTGTGAAGGTGACTGTACTTGATAAAACCTGCGCTAAGTCAGTGACATGAGAGCAACTACATGCAACATATGAAGACAACGCATGTGTCCTCGCTTGTGAAGGTGACTGTACTTGATAAACCCTGCGCTAAGTCAGTGACATGGGAGCAACTACATGCAACATATTAAGACAACGCATGTTTCCTCGCTTGTGAAGGTGACTGTACTTGATAAAACCTGCGCTAAGTCAGTGACATGAGAGCAACTACATGCAACATATGAAGACAACGCATGTTTCCTCGCTTGTGAAGGTGACTGTACTTGATAAACCCTGCGCTAAGTCAGTGACTTGAGAGCAACTACATGCAACATATGAAGACAACGCATGTTTCATCGCTTGTGAAGGTGACTGTACTTGATAAACCCTGCGCTAAGTCAGTGACATGAGAGCAACTACATGCAACATATGAAGACAAAGCATGTTTCCTCGCTTGTGAAGGTGACTGTACTTGATAAACCTTGCGTTAAGTCAGTGACATGAGAGCAACTACATGCAACATATGAAGACAACGCATGTTTCCTCGCTTGTGAAGGTGACTGTACTTGATAAACCCTGCGCTAAGTCAGTGACATGAGAGCAACTACATGCAACATATGAAGACAACGCATGTTTCCTCGCTTGTGAAGGTGAATGTTCTTGATAAAACCTGCGCTAAGTCAGTGACATGAGAGGAACTACATGCAACATATGAAGACAACGCATGTTTCCTCGCTTGTGAAGGTGACTGTACTTGATAAACCCTGCGCTTAGTCAGTGACATGAGAGCAACTACATGCAACATATGAAGACAACGCATGTTTCCTCGCTTGTGCAGGTGACTGTACTTGATAAACCCTGCGCTAAGTCAGTGACATGAGAGCTACTACATGCAACATATGAAGACAACGCATGTTTCCTCGCTTGTGAAGGTGACTGTACTTGATAAACCCTGCGCTAAGTCAGTGACATGACAGCAACTACATGCAACATATGTAGACAACGCATGTTTCCTCGCTTGTGACGGTGACTGTACTTGATAAACCCTGCGCTTAGTCAGTGACATGAGAGCAACTGCATGCAACATATTAGGACAACGCATGTTTCCTCGCTTGTGAAGGTGACTGTACTTAATAAACCCTGCGCTTAGTCAGTGACATGAGAGCAACTACATGCAACATATGAAGACAACGCATGTTTCCTCGCTTGTGACGGTGACTGTACTTAATAAACCCTGCGCTAAGTCAGTGACATGAGAGCAACTACATGCAACATATGAAGACAACGCATGTTTCCTCGCTTGTGAAGGTGACTGTACTTGATAAACCCTGCGCTAAGTCAGTGACATGAGACAAACTAATTGCAACATATGAAGACAACGCATGTTTCCTCGCTTGTGACGGTGACTGTACTTGATAAACCCTGCGCTAAGTCAGTGACATGAGAGCAACTACATGCAACAAATGAAGACAACGCATGTTTCTTCACTTGTGAAGGTGACTGTACTTAATAAACCCTGCGCTAAGTCAGTGACATGAGAGCAACTACAACCAACATATAAAGACAACGCATGTTTCCTCGCTTGTGACGGTGACTGTACTTGATAAACCCTGCGCTAAGTCAGTGACATGAGAGCAACTATATGCAACATATGAAGACAACGCATCTTTCCTCGCTTGTGAAGGTGACTGTACTTGATAAAACCTGCGCTAAGTCAGTGACATGAGACAAACTACAAGCAACATATGAAGACACTGCATGTTTCCTCGCTTGTGACGGTGACTGTACTTGATAAACCATGCGCTAAGTCAGTGACATGAGAGCAACTACATGCAGCATATGAAGACAACGCATGTTTCCTCGCTTGTGAAGGTGACTGTACTTGATAAACCCTGCGCTAAGTCAGTGACATGAGAGCAACTACATGCAACATATGAAGACAACGCATGTTTCCTCGCTTGTGAAGGTGACTGTACTTGATACACCCTGCGCTAAGTCAGTGACATGAGAGCAACTACATGCAACATATGAAGACAACGCATGTTTCCTCGCTTGTGATGGTGACTGTTCTTGATAAACCCTGCGCTTAGTAACTGACATGAGAGCAACTACATGCAACATATGAGAACAACGCATGTTTCCTCGCTTGTGACGGTGACTGTACTTGATAAACCCTGCGCCTAGTCAGTGACATGAGAGCAACTACATGCAACATATGAAGACAACGCATGTTTCCTCGCTTGTGAAGGTGACTGTACTTGATAAACCCTGCGCTAAGTCAGTGACATGAAAGCAACTACATGCAACATATAAAGACAACGCATGTTTCCTCGCTTGTGAAGGTGACTGTACTTGTTAAACCCTGCGCTTAGTCAGTGACATAAAAGCCACTTCTAAAACATATTAGGACAACGCATGTTTCCTCGCTTGTGAAGGTGACTGTACTTGATAAACCCTGCGCTAAGTCAGTGACATGAGAGCAACTACATGCAACATATGAAGACAACGCATGTTTCCTCGCTTGTGAAGGTAACTGTACGTGATAAACCCTTCGTTTAGTCAGTGACATGAGAGCAGCTAAATGCAACATATGAAGACAACGCATGTTTCCTCGCTTGTGAAGGTGACTGTACTTGATAAACCCTGCGCTAAGTCAGTGACATGAGAGCAATTACTTGCAACATATAAAGACAACGCATGTTTCCTCACTTGTGAAGGTAACTGTACTTGATAAACCCTGCGCTAAGTCAGTGATATGAGAGCAACTACATGCAACATATGAAGACAAAGCATGTTTCCTCGCTTGTGAAGGTGACTGTACTTGATACACCCTGCGCTAAGTCAGTGACATGAGATCAACTACATGCAACATAGAAGACAACGCATGTTTCCTCGCTTGTGACGGTGACTGTACTTGATAAACCCTGCGCGAAATCAGTGACATGAGAGCAACTACATGCAACACATGAGGACATGAGGACAACGCATGTTTCCTCGCTTGTGACGGTGACTGTACTTGAAAAACCCTGCGCCTAGTCAGTGACATGAGAGCAACTACATGCAACATATGAAGACAACGCATGTTTCCTCGCTTGTGAAGGTGACTGTACTTGATAAACCCTGCGCTAAGTCAGTGACATGAGAGCAACTACATGCAACATATGAAGACAACGCATGTTTCCTCGCTTGTGATGGTGACTGTACTTGATAAACCCTGCGCTAAGTCAGTGACATGAAAGCAACTACATGCAACATATGAAGACAACGCATGTTTCCTCGCTTGTGAAGGTGACTGTACTTGATAAAACCTGCGCTAAGTCAGTGACATGAGAGCAACTACATGCAACATATGAAGGCAACGCATGTTTCTCGCTTTTGAAGGTGACTGTAGTTGATAAACCCTGCGCTTAGTCAGTGACATGAGAGCAACTACATGCAACATTTGTTGACAACGCATGTTTCCTCGCTTGTGAAGGTGACTGTACTTGATAAACCCTGCGCTAAGTCAGTGACATGAGAGCAACTACATGCAACATATGAAGACAACGCATGTTTCCTCGCTTGTAAAGGTGACTGTACTTGATAAACCCTGCGCTAAGTCAGTGACATGAGAGCAACTACATGCAACATATGAAGACAACGCATGTTTCCTCGCTTGTGAAGGTGACTGTACTTGATAAACCCTGCGCTAAGTCAGTGACATGAGATCAACTACCAGATACATATAAAGACAACGCATGTTTCCTCGCTGGTGAAGGTGAATGTTCTTGATAAAACCTGCGCTAAGTCAGTGACATGAGAGCAACTACATGCAACATATGAAGACAACGCATGTGTCCTCGCTTGTGAAGGTGACTGTACTTGATAAACCCTGCGCTAAGTCAGTGACATGAAAGCAACTACATGCAACATATTAAGACAACGCAAGTTTCCTCGCTTGTGAAGGTGACTGTACTTGATAAAACCTGCGCTAAGTCAGTGACATGAGAGCAACTACATGCAACATATGAAGACAACGCATGTTTCCTCGCTTGTGAAGGTGACTGTACTTGATAAACCCTGCGCTAAGTCAGTGACTTGAGGCAACTACATGCAACATATGAAGACAACGCATGTTTCCTCACTTGTGAAGGTGACTGTACTTGATAAACCCTGCGCTAAGTCAGTGACATGAGAGCAACTACATGCAAGATATGAAGACAACGCATGTTTCCTCGCTTGTGACGGTGACTGTACTTGATAAACCCTGCGCTAAGTCAGAGACATGAGAGCAACTACATGCAGCATATGAAGACAACGCATGTTTCCTCGCTTGTGAAGGTGACTGTACTTGATAAACCCTGCGCTAAGTCAGTGACATGAGAGCAACTACATGCAACATATGAAGACAACGCATGTTTCCTCGCTTGTGAAGGTGACTGTACTTGATACACCCTGCGCTAAGTCAGTGACATGAGAGCAACTACATGCAACATATGAAGACAACGCATGTTTCCTTGCTTGTGATGGTGACTGTTCTTGATAAACCCTGCGCTTAGTAACTGACATGAGAGCAACTACATGCAACATATGAGAACAACGCATGTTTCCTCGCTTGTGACGGTGACTGTACTTGATAAACCCTGCGCCTAGTCAGTGACATGAGAGCAACTACATGCAACATATGAAGACAACGCATGTTTCCTCGCTTGTGAAGGTGACTGTACTTGATAAACCCTGCGCTAAGTCAGTGACATGAAAGCAACTACATGCAACATATAAAGACAACGCATGTTTCCTCGCTTGTGAAGGTGACTGTACTTGTTAAACCCTGCGCTTAGTCAGTGACATGAAAGCCACTTCTTAAACATATTAGGACAACGCATGTTTCCTCGCTTGTAAAGGTGACTGTACTTGATAAACCCTGCGCCAAGTCAGTGACATGAGAGCAACTACATGCAAAATATTAGGACAACGCACATTTCCTCGCTTGTGAAGGTATATGTACGTGATAAACCCTGCGCTAAGTCAGTGACATGAGAGCAACTACATGCAACATATGGAGACAACGCATGTTTCCTCGCTTGTGAAGGTAACTGTACGTGATAAACCCTTCGCTTCGTCAGTGACATGAGAGCAACTAAATGCAACATATGAAGACAACGCATGTTTCCTCGCTTGTGAAGGTGACTGTACTTGATAAACCCTGCGCTAAGTCAGTGACATGAGAGCAATTACTTGCAACATATAAAGACAACGCATGTTTCCTCACTTGTGAAGGTGACTGTACTTGATAAACCCTGCGCTAAGTCAGTGATATGACAGCAACTACATGCAACATATGAAGACAAAGCATGTTTCCTCGCTTGTGAAGGTGACTGTACTTGATACACCCTGCGCTAAGTCAGTGACATGAGAGCAACTACATGCAACATATGAAAACAACGCATGTTTCCTCGCTTGTGACGGTGACTGTACTTGATAAACCCTGCGCGAAATCAGTGACATGAGAGCAACTACATGCAACACATGAGGACATGAGGACAACGCATGTTTCCTCGCTTGTGACGGTGACTGTACTTGAAAAACCCTGCGCCTAGTCAGTGACATGAGAGCAACTACATGCAACATATGAAGACAACGCATGTTTCCTCGCTTGTGAAGGTGACTGTACTTGATAAACCCTGCGCTAAGTCAGTGACATGAGAGCAACTACATGCAACATATGAAGACAACGCATGTTTCCTCGCTTGTGATGGTGACTGTACTTGATAAACCCTGCGCTAAGTCAGTGACATGAAAGCAACTACATGCAACATATGAAGACAACGCATGTTTCCTCGCTTGTGAAGGTGACTGTACTTGATAAAACCTGCGCTTTGTCAGTGACATGAGAGCAACTACATGCAACATATGAAGACAACGCATGTTTCCTCGCTTTTGAAGGTGACTGTACTTGATAAACCCTGCGCTAAGTCAGTGACATGAGAGCAACTACATGCAACATTTGTTAACAACGCATGTTTCCTCGCTTGTGAAGGTGACTGTACTTGATAAACCCTGCGCTAAGTCAGTGACATGAGAGCAACTACATGCAACATATGAAGACAACGCATGTTTCCTCGCTTGTGAAGGTGACTGTACTTGATAAACCCTGCGCTAAGTCAGTGACATGAGAGCAACTACATGCAACATATGAAGACAACGCATGTTTCCTCGCTTGTGAAGGTGACTGTACTTGATAAACCCTGCGCTAAGTCAGTGACATGAGATCAACTACATGATACATATAAAGACAACGCATGTTTCCTCGCTGGTGAAGGTGAATGTTCTTGATAAAACCTGCGCTAAGTCAGTGACATGAGAGCAACTACATGCAACATATGAAGACAACGCATGTGTCCTCGCTTGTGAAGGTGACTGTACTTGATAAACCCTGCGCTAAGTCAGTGACATGAGAGCAACTACATGCAAGATATGAAGACAACGCATGTGTCCTCGCTTGTGAAGGTGACTGTACTTGATAAACCTTGCGCTAAGTCAGTGACATGAGAGCAACTACATGCAACAAATGAAGACAACGCATGTTTCTTCACTTGTGAAGGTGACTGTACTTAATAAACCCTGCGCTAAGTCAGTGACATGAGAGCAACTACAACCAACATATAAAGACAACGCATGTTTCCTCGCTTGTGACGGTGACTGTACTTGATAAACCCTGCGCTAAGTCAGTGACATGAGAGCAACTACATGCAACATATGAAGACAACGCATCTTTCCTCGCTTGTGAAGGTGACTGTACTTGATAAAACCTGCGCTAAGTCAGTGACATGAGACAAACTACAAGCAACATATGAAGACACTGCATGTTTCCTCGCTTGTGACGGTGACTGTACTTGATAAACCATGCGCTAAGTCAGTGACATGAGAGCAACTACATGCAGCATATGAAGACAACGCATGTTTCCTCGCTTGTGAAGGTGACTGTACTTGATAAACCCTGCGCTAAGTCAGTGACATGAGAGCAACTACATGCAACATATGAAGACAACGCATGTTTCCTCGCTTGTGAAGGTGACTGTACTTGATACACCCTGCGCTAAGTCAGTGACATGAGAGCAACTACATGCAACATATGAAGACAACGCATGTTTCCTCGCTTGTGATGGTGACTGTTCTTGATAAACCCTGCGCTTAGTAACTGACATGAGAGCAACTACATGCAACATATGAGAACAACGCATGTTTCCTCGCTTGTGACGGTGACTGTACTTGATAAACCCTGCGCCTAGTCAGTGACATGAGAGCAACTACATGCAACATATGAAGACAACGCATGTTTCCTCGCTTGTGAAGGTGACTGTACTTGATAAACCCTGCGCTAAGTCAGTGACATGAAAGCAACTACATGCAACATATAAAGACAACGCATGTTTCCTCGCTTGTGAAGGTGACTGTACTTGTTAAACCCTGCGCTTAGTCAGTGACATAAAAGCCACTTCTAAAACATATTAGGACAACGCATGTTTCCTCGCTTGTGAAGGTGACTGTACTTGATAAACCCTGCGCTAAGTCAGTGACATGAGAACAACTACATGCAACATATGAAGACAACGCATGTTTCCTCGCTTGTGAAGGTAACTGTACGTGATAAACCCTTCGTTTAGTCAGTGACATGAGAGCAGCTAAATGCAACATATGAAGACAACGCATGTTTCCTCGCTTGTGAAGGTGACTGTACTTGATAAACCCTGCGCTAAGTCAGTGACATGAGAGCAATTACTTGCAACATATAAAGACAACGCATGTTTCCTCACTTGTGAAGGTAACTGTACTTGATAAACCCTGCGCTAAGTCAGTGATATGAGAGCAACTACATGCAACATATGAAGACAAAGCATGTTTCCTCGCTTGTGAAGGTGACTGTACTTGATACACCCTGCGCTAAGTCAGTGACATGAGATCAACTACATGCAACATAGAAGACAACGCATGTTTCCTCGCTTGTGACGGTGACTGTACTTGATAAACCCTGCGCGAAATCAGTGACATGAGAGCAACTACATGCAACACATGAGGACATGAGGACAACGCATGTTTCCTCGCTTGTGACGGTGACTGTACTTGAAAAACCCTGCGCCTAGTCAGTGACATGAGAGCAACTACATGCAACATATGAAGACAACGCATGTTTCCTCGCTTGTGAAGGTGACTGTACTTGATAAACCCTGCGCTAAGTCAGTGACATGAGAGCAACTACATGCAACATATGAAGACAACGCATGTTTCCTCGCTTGTGATGGTGACTGTACTTGATAAACCCTGCGCTAAGTCAGTGACATGAAAGCAACTACATGCAACATATGAAGACAACGCATGTTTCCTTGCTTGTGAAGGTGACTGTACTTGATAAAACCTGCGCTAAGTCAGTGACATGAGAGCAACTACATGCAACATATGAAGGCAACGCATGTTTCTCGCTTTTGAAGGTGACTGTAGTTGATAAACCCTGCGCTTAGTCAGTGACATGAGAGCAACTACATGCAACATTTGTTGACAACGCATGTTTCCTCGCTTGTGAAGGTGACTGTACTTGATAAACCCTGCGCTAAGTCAGTGACATGAGAGCAACTACATGCAACATATGAAGACAACGCATGTTTCCTCGCTTGTGAAGGTGACTGTACTTGATAAACCCTGCGCTAAGTCAGTGACATGAGAGCAACTACATGCAACATATGAAGACAACGCATGTTTCCTCGCTTGTGAAGGTGACTGTACTTGATAAACCCTGCGCTAAGTCAGTGACATGAGATCAACTACCAGATACATATAAAGACAACGCATGTTTCCTCGCTGGTGAAGGTGAATGTTCTTGATAAAACCTGCGCTAAGTCAGTGACATGAGAGCAACTACATGCAACATATGAAGACAACGCATGTGTCCTCGCTTGTGAAGGTGACTGTACTTGATAAACCCTGCGCTAAGTCAGTGACATGAAAGCAACTACATGCAACATATTAAGACAACGCAAGTTTCCTCGCTTGTGAAGGTGACTGTACTTGATAAAACCTGCGCTAAGTCAGTGACATGAGAGCAACTACATGCAACATATGAAGACAACGCATGTTTCCTCGCTTGTGAAGGTGACTGTACTTGATAAACCCTGCGCTAAGTCAGTGACTTGAGGCAACTACATGCAACATATGAAGACAACGCATGTTTCCTCACTTGTGAAGGTGACTGTACTTGATAAACCCTGCGCTAAGTCAGTGACATGAGAGCAACTACATGCAAGATATGAAGACAACGCATGTTTCCTCGCTTGTGACGGTGACTGTACTTGATAAACCCTGCGCTAAGTCAGAGACATGAGAGCAACTACATGCAGCATATGAAGACAACGCATGTTTCCTCGCTTGTGAAGGTGACTGTACTTGATAAACCCTGCGCTAAGTCAGTGACATGAGAGCAACTACATGCAACATATGAAGACAACGCATGTTTCCTCGCTTGTGAAGGTGACTGTACTTGATACACCCTGCGCTAAGTCAGTGACATGAGAGCAACTACATGCAACATATGAAGACAACGCATGTTTCCTTGCTTGTGATGGTGACTGTTCTTGATAAACCCTGCGCTTAGTAACTGACATGAGAGCAACTACATGCAACATATGAGAACAACGCATGTTTCCTCGCTTGTGACGGTGACTGTACTTGATAAACCCTGCGCCTAGTCAGTGACATGAGAGCAACTACATGCAACATATGAAGACAACGCATGTTTCCTCGCTTGTGAAGGTGACTGTACTTGATAAACCCTGCGCTAAGTCAGTGACATGAAAGCAACTACATGCAACATATAAAGACAACGCATGTTTCCTCGCTTGTGAAGGTGACTGTACTTGTTAAACCCTGCGCTTAGTCAGTGACATGAAAGCCACTTCTTAAACATATTAGGACAACGCATGTTTCCTCGCTTGTAAAGGTGACTGTACTTGATAAACCCTGCGCCAAGTCAGTGACATGAGAGCAACTACATGCAAAATATTAGGACAACGCACTTTTCCTCGCTTGTGAAGGTATATGTACGTGATAAACCCTGCGCTAAGTCAGTGACATGAGAGCAACTACATGCAACATATGAAGACAACGCATGTTTCCTCGCTTGTGAAGGTAACTGTACGAGATAAACCCTTCGCTTCGTCAGTGACATGAGAGCAACTAAATGCAACATATGAAGACAACGCATGTTTCCTCGCTTGTGAAGGTGACTGTACTTGATAAACCCTGCGCTAAGTCAGTGACATGAGAGCAATTACTTGCAACATATAAAGACAACGCATGTTTCCTCACTTGTGAAGGTGACTGTACTTGATAAACCCTGCGCTAAGTCAGTGATATGACAGCAACTACATGCAACATATGAAGACAAAGCATGTTTCCTCGCTTGTGAAGGTGACTGTACTTGATACACCCTGCGCTAAGTCAGTGACATGAGAGCAACTACATGCAACATATGAAAACAACGCATGTTTCCTCGCTTGTGACGGTGACTGTACTTGATAAACCCTGCGCGAAATCAGTGACATGAGAGCAACTACATGCAACACATGAGGACATGAGGACAACGCATGTTCCCTCATTTGTGACGGTGACTGTACTTGAAAAACCCTGCGCCTAGTCAGTGACATGAGAGCAACTACATGCAACATATGAAGACAACGCATGTTTCCTCGCTTGTGAAGGTGACTGTACTTGATAAACCCTGCGCTAAGTCAGTGACATGAGAGCAACTACATGCAACATATGAAGACAACGCATGTTTCCTCGCTTGTGATGGTGACTGTACTTGATAAACCCTGCGCTAAGTCAGTGACATGAAAGCAACTACATGCAACATATGAAGACAACGCATGTTTCCTCGCTTGTGAAGGTGACTGTACTTGATAAAACCTGCGCTTTGTCAGTGACATGAGAGCAACTACATGCAACATATGAAGACAACGCATGTTTCCTCGCTTTTGAAGGTGACTGTACTTGATAAACCCTGCGCTAAGTCAGTGACATGAGAGCAACTACATGCAACATTTGTTAACAACGCATGTTTCCTCGCTTGTGAAGGTGACTGTACTTGATAAACCCTGCGCTAAGTCAGTGACATGAGAGCAACTACATGCAACATATGAAGACAACGCATGTTTCCTCGCTTGTGAAGGTGACTGTACTTGATAAACCCTGCGCTAAGTCAGTGACATGAGAGCAACTACATGCAACATATGAAGACAACGCATGTTTCCTCGCTTGTGAAGGTGACTGTACTTGATAAACCCTGCGCTAAGTCAGTGACATGAGATCAACTACATGATACATATAAAGACAACGCATGTTTCCTCGCTGGTGAAGGTGAATGTTCTTGATAAAACCTGCGCTAAGTCAGTGACATGAGAGCAACTACATGCAACATATGAAGACAACGCATGTGTCCTCGCTTGTGAAGGTGACTGTACTTGATAAACCCTGCGCTAAGTCAGTGACATGAGAGCAACTACATGCAAGATATGAAGACAACGCATGTGTCCTCGCTTGTGAAGGTGACTGTACTTGATAAACCTTGCGCTAAGTCAGTGACATGAGAGCAACTACATGCAACATATGAAGACAACGCATGTTTCCTCGCTTGTGAAGGTGACTGTACTTGATAAACCCTGCGCTAAGTCAGTGACATGAGAGCAACTACATGCAACATATGAAGACAACGCATGTTTCCTCGCTTGTGACTGTGACTGTACTTGATAAACCCTGCGCTAAGTCAGTGACATGAGAGCAACTACATGCAACATATGAAGACAACGCATGTTTCCTCGCTTGTGACGGTGACTGTACTTGATAAACCCTGCGCTAAGTCAGAGACATGAGAGCAACTACGTGCATCATATGTAGACAACGCATGTTTCCTCGCTTGTGACGGTGACTGTACTTGATAAACCCTGCGCTAAGTCAGTGACATGAGAGCAACTACAAGCAACATATGAAGACAACGCATGTTTCCTCGTTTGTGACGGTGACTGTACTTAATAAACCCTGCGCTAAGTCAGTGACATGACGGCAACTACATGCAACATATGTAGACAACGCATGTTTCCTCGCTTGTGACGGTGTCTGTACTTGATAAACCCAGCGCTAAGTCAGTGACATGAGAGCAACTACATGCAACATATTAGGACAACGCATGTTTCCTCACTTGTGAAGGTGACTGTACTTAATAAACCCTCCGCTAAGTCAGTGACATGAGAGCAACTACATGCAACATATGAAGACAACGCATGTTTCCTCGCTTGTGACGGTGACTGTACTTGATAAACCCTGCGCTAAGTCAGTGACATGAGAGCAACTACATGCAACATATGAAGACAACGCATGTTTTCTCGCTTGTGAAGGTGACTGTACTTGATAAACCCTGCGCTAAGTCAGTGACATGAGACAAACTAATTGCAACATATGAAGACACCGCATGTTTCCTCGCTTGTGACGGTGACTGTACTTGATAAACCCTGCGCTAAGTCAGTGACATGAGAGCAACTACATGCAACATATGAAGACAACGCATGTTTCCTCGCTGGTGAAGGTGAATGTTCTTGATAAACCCTGCGCTAAGTCAGTGACATGGGATCAACTACATGATACATATGAAGACAACGCATGTTTCCTCGCTGGTGAAGGTGAATGTTCTTGATAAAACCTGCGCTAAGTCAGTGACATGAGAGCAACTACATGCAACATATGAAGACAACGCATGTGTCGTCGCTTGTGAAGGTGACTGTACTTGATAAACCCTGCGCTAAGTCAGTGACATGAAAGCAACTACATGCAACATATGAAGACAACGCATGTTTCCTCGCTTGTGAAGGTGACTGTACTTGATAAAACCTGCGCTAAGTCAGTGACATGAGAGCAACTACATGCAACATATGAAGGCAACGCATGTTTCTCGCTTTTGAAGGTGACTGTAGTTGATAAACCCTGCGCTTAGTCAGTGACATGAGAGCAACTACATGCAACATTTGTTGACAACGCATGTTTCCTCGCTTGTGAAGGTGACTGTACTTGATAAACCCTGCGCTAAGTCAGTGACATGAAAGCAACTACATGCAACATATGAAGACAACGCATGTTTCCTCGCTTGTGAAGGTGACTGTACTTGATAAACCCTGCGCTAAGTCAGTGACATGAGAGCAACTACATGCAACATATGAAGACAACGCATGTTTCCTCGCTTGTGAAGGTGACTGTACTTGATAAACCCTGCGCTAAGTCAGTGACATGAGATCAACTACCAGATACATATAAAGACAACGCATGTTTCCTCGCTGGTGAAGGTGAATGTTCTTGATAAAACCTGCGCTAAGTCAGTGACATGAGAGCAACTACATGCAACATATGAAGACAACGCATGTGTCCTCGCTTGTGAAGGTGACTGTACTTGATAAACCCTGCGCTAAGTCAGTGACATGAAAGCAACTACATGCAACATATTAAGACAACGCAAGTTTCCTCGCTTGTGAAGGTGACTGTACTTGATAAAACCTGCGCTAAGTCAGTGACATGAGAGCAACTACATGCAACATATGAAGACAACGCATGTTTCCTCGCTTGTGAAGGTGACTGTACTTGATAAACCCTGCGCTAAGTCAGTGACTTGAGGCAACTACATGCAACATATGAAGACAACGCATGTTTCCTCACTTGTGAAGGTGACTGTACTTGATAAACCCTGCGCTAAGTCAGTGACATGAGAGCAACTACATGCAAGATATGAAGACAACGCATGTTTCCTCGCTTGTGACGGTGACTGTACTTGATAAACCCTGCGCTAAGTCAGAGACATGAGAGCAACTACATGCAGCATATGAAGACAACGCATGTTTCCTCGCTTGTGAAGGTGACTGTACTTGATAAACCCTGCGCTAAGTCAGTGACATGAGAGCAACTACATGCAACATATGAAGACAACGCATGTTTCCTCGCTTGTGAAGGTGACTGTACTTGATACACCCTGCGCTAAGTCAGTGACATGAGAGCAACTACATGCAACATATGAAGACAACGCATGTTTCCTTGCTTGTGATGGTGACTGTTCTTGATAAACCCTGCGCTTAGTAACTGACATGAGAGCAACTACATGCAACATATGAGAACAACGCATGTTTCCTCGCTTGTGACGGTGACTGTACTTGATAAACCCTGCGCCTAGTCAGTGACATGAGAGCAACTACATGCAACATATGAAGACAACGCATGTTTCCTCGCTTGTGAAGGTGACTGTACTTGATAAACCCTGCGCTAAGTCAGTGACATGAAAGCAACTACATGCAACATATAAAGACAACGCATGTTTCCTCGCTTGTGAAGGTGACTGTACTTGTTAAACCCTGCGCTTAGTCAGTGACATGAAAGCCACTTCTTAAACATATTAGGACAACGCATGTTTCCTCGCTTGTAAAGGTGACTGTACTTGATAAACCCTGCGCCAAGTCAGTGACATGAGAGCAACTACATGCAAAATATTAGGACAACGCACATTTCCTCGCTTGTGAAGGTATATGTACGTGATAAACCCTGCGCTAAGTCAGTGACATGAGAGCAACTACATGCAACATATGAAGACAACGCATGTTTCCTCGCTTGTGAAGGTAACTGTACGTGATAAACCCTTCGCTTCGTCAGTGACATGAGAGCAACTAAATGCAACATATGAAGACAACGCATGTTTCCTCGCTTGTGAAGGTGACTGTACTTGATAAACCCTGCGCTAAGTCAGTGACATGAGAGCAATTACTTGCAACATATAAAGACAACGCATGTTTCCTCACTTGTGAAGGTGACTGTACTTGATAAACCCTGCGCTAAGTCAGTGATATGACAGCAACTACATGCAACATATGAAGACAAAGCATGTTTCCTCGCTTGTGAAGGTGACTGTACTTGATACACCCTGCGCTAAGTCAGTGACATGAGAGCAACTACATGCAACATATGAAAACAACGCATGTTTCCTCGCTTGTGACGGTGACTGTACTTGATAAACCCTGCGCGAAATCAGTGACATGAGAGCAACTACATGCAACACATGAGGACATGAGGACAACGCATGTTTCCTCGCTTGTGACGGTGACTGTACTTGAAAAACCCTGCGCCTAGTCAGTGACATGAGAGCAACTACATGCAACATATGAAGACAACGCATGTTTCCTCGCTTGTGAAGGTGACTGTACTTGATAAACCCTGCGCTAAGTCAGTGACATGAGAGCAACTACATGCAACATATGAAGACAACGCATGTTTCCTCGCTTGTGATGGTGACTGTACTTGATAAACCCTGCGCTAAGTCAGTGACATGAAAGCAACTACATGCAACATATGAAGACAACGCATGTTTCCTCGCTTGTGAAGGTGACTGTACTTGATAAAACCTGCGCTTTGTCAGTGACATGAGAGCAACTACATGCAACATATGAAGACAACGCATGTTTCCTCGCTTTTGAAGGTGACTGTACTTGATAAACCCTGCGCTAAGTCAGTGACATGAGAGCAACTACATGCAACATTTGTTAACAACGCATGTTTCCTCGCTTGTGAAGGTGACTGTACTTGATAAACCCTGCGCTAAGTCAGTGACATGAGAGCAACTACATGCAACATATGAAGACAACGCATGTTTCCTCGCTTGTGAAGGTGACTGTACTTGATAAACCCTGCGCTAAGTCAGTGACATGAGAGCAACTACATGCAACATATGAAGACAACGCATGTTTCCTCGCTTGTGAAGGTGACTGTACTTGATAAACCCTGCGCTAAGTCAGTGACATGAGATCAACTACATGATACATATAAAGACAACGCATGTTTCCTCGCTGGTGAAGGTGAATGTTCTTGATAAAACCTGCGCTAAGTCAGTGACATGAGAGCAACTACATGCAACATATGAAGACAACGCATGTGTCCTCGCTTGTGAAGGTGACTGTACTTGATAAACCCTGCGCTAAGTCAGTGACATGAGAGCAACTACATGCAAGATATGAAGACAACGCATGTGTCCTCGCTTGTAAAGGTGACTGTACTTGATAAACCTTGCGCTAAGTCAGTGACATGAGAGCAAATACATGCAACATATGAAGACAACGCATGTTTCCTCGCTTGTGAAGGTGACTGTACTTGATAAACCCTGCGCTAAGTCAGTGACATGAGAGCAACTACATGCAACATATGAAGACAACGCATGTTTCCTCGCTTGTGACTGTGACTGTACTTGATAAACCCTGCGCTAAGTCAGTGACATGAGAGCAACTACATGCAACATATGAAGACAACGCATGTTTCCTCGCTTGTGACGGTGACTGTACTTGATAAACCCTGCGCTAAGTCAGAGACATGAGAGCAACTACGTGCATCATATGTAGACAACGCATGTTTCCTCGCTTGTGACGGTGACTGTACTTGATAAACCCTGCGCTAAGTCAGTGACATGAGAGCAACTACAAGCAACATATGAAGACAACGCATGTTTCCTCGTTTGTGACGGTGACTGTACTTAATAAACCCTGCGCTAAGTCAGTGACATGACGGCAACTACATGCAACATATGTAGACAACGCATGTTTCCTCGCTTGTGACGGTGTCTGTACTTGATAAACCCAGCGCTAAGTCAGTGACATGAGAGCAACTACATGCAACATATTAGGACAACGCATGTTTCCTCACTTGTGAAGGTGACTGTACTTAATAAACCCTCCGCTAAGTCAGTGACATGAGAGCAACTACATGCAACATATGAAGACAACGCATGTTTCCTCGCTTGTGACGGTGACTGTACTTGATAAACCCTGCGCTAAGTCAGTGACATGAGAGCAACTACATGCAACATATGAAGACAACGCATGTTTTCTCGCTTGTGAAGGTGACTGTACTTGATAAACCCTGCGCTAAGTCAGTGACATGAGACAAACTAATTGCAACATATGAAGACACCGCATGTTTCCTCGCTTGTGACGGTGACTGTACTTGATAAACCCTGCGCTAAGTCAGTGACATGAGAGCAACTACATGCAACATATGAAGACAACGCATGTTTCCTCGCTGGTGAAGGTGAATGTTCTTGATAAACCCTGCGCTAAGTCAGTGACATGGGATCAACTACATGATACATATGAAGACAACGCATGTTTCCTCGCTGGTGAAGGTGAATGTTCTTGATAAAACCTGCGCTAAGTCAGTGACATGAGAGCAACTACATGCAACATATGAAGACAACGCATGTGTCCTCGCTTGTGAAGGTGACTGTACTTGATAAACCCTGCGCTAAGTCAGTGACATGAAAGCAACTACATGCAACATATTAAGACAACGCATGTTTCCTCGCTTGTGAAGGTGACTGTACTTGATAAAACCTGCGCTAAGTCAGTGACATGAGAGCAACTACATGCAACATATGAAGACAACGCATGTTTCCTCGCTTGTGAAGGTGACTGTACTTGATAAACCCTGCGCTAAGTCAGTGACTTGAGAGCAACTACATGCAACATATGAAGACAACGCATGTTTCCTCGCTTGTGAAGGTGACTGTACTTGATAAACCCTGCGCTAAGTCAGTGACATGAGAGCAACTACATGCAACATATGAAGACAACGCATGTTTCCTCGCTTGTGAAGGTGACTGTACTTGATAAACCTTGCGCTAAGTCAGTGACATGAGAGCAAGTACATGCAACATATGAAGACAACGCATGTTTCCTCGCTTGTGAAGGTGACTGTACTTGATAAACCCTGCGCTAAGTCAGTGACATGAGAGCAACTACATGCAACATATGAAGAAAACGCATGTTTCCTCGCTTGTGACTGTGACTGTACTTGATAAACCCTGCGCTAAGTCAGTGACATGAGAGCAACTACATGCAACATATGAAGACAACGCATGTTTCCTCGCTTGTGACGGTGACTGTACTTGATAAACCCTGCGCTAAGTCAGAGACATAAGAGCAACTACATGCATCATATGTAGACAACGCATGTTTCCTCGCTTGTGACGGTGACTGTACTTGATAAACCCTGCGCTGAGTCAGTGACATGAGAGCAACTACAAGCAACATATGAAGACAACGCATGTTTCCTCGTTTGTGACGGTGACTGTACTTGATAAACCCTGCGCTAAGTCAGTGACATGACAGCAACTACATGCAACATATGTAGACAACGCATGTTTTCTCGCTTGTGACGGTGTCCGTACTTAATAAACCCTGCGCTAAGTCAGTGACATGAGAGCAACTACATGCAACATATTAGGACAACGCATGTTTCCTCGCTTGTGAAGGTGACTGTACTTAATAAACCCTGCGCTAAGTCAGTGACATGAGAGCAACTACATGCAACATATGAAGACAACGCATGTTTCCTCGCTTGTGAGTGTGACTGTACTTGATAAACCCTGCGCTAAGTCAGTGACATGAGAGCAACTACATGCAACATATGAAGACAACGCATGTTTCCTCGCTTGTGAAGGTGACTGTACTCGATAAACCCTGCGCTAAGTCAGTGACATGAGAGCAACTACATGCAACATATGAAGACAACGCATGTTTCCCCGCTTGTGACGGTGACTGTACTTGATAAACCCTGCGCTAAGTCAGTGACATGAGAGCAACTACATGCAACATATGAAGACAACGCATGTTTCCTCGCTTGTGACGGTGACTGTACTTGATAAACCCTGCGCTAAGTCAGAGACATGAGAGCAACTACATGCATCATATGTAGACAACGCATGTTTCCTCGCTTGTGACGGTGACTGTACTTGATAAACCCATCGCTAAGTCAGTGACATGAGAGCAACTACAAGCAACATATGAAGACAACGCATGTTTCCTCGCTTGTGACGGTGACTGTACTTGATAAACCCTGCGCTAAGTCAGTGACATGAGAGCAACTACATGCACCATATGAAGACAACGCATGTTTCCTCGCTTGTGAAGGTGACTGTACTTAATAAACCCTGCGCTAAGTCAGTGACATGAGAGCAACTACATGCAACATATAAAGACAACGCATGTTTCCTCGCTTGTGACGGTGACTGTACTTGATAAACCCTGCGCTAAGTCAGTGACATGAGAGCATTTACATGCAACATATGAAGACAACGCATGTTTCCTCGCTTGTGAAGGTGACTGTACTTGATAAAACATGCGCTAAGTCAGTGACATGAGACAAACTACAAGCAACATATGAAGACACTGCATGTTTCCTCGCTTGTGACGGTGACTGTACTTGAAAAACCCTGCGCTAAGTCAGTGACATGAGAGCAACTACATGCAACATATGAAGACAACGCATGTTTCCTCGCTTGTGAAGGTGACTGTACTTGATAAAACCTGCGCTAAGTCAGTGATATGAGACAAACTACAAGCAACATATGAAGACAACGCATGTTTCCTCGCTTGTGACGGGGACTGTACGTGATAAACCTAAGTCAGTGACATGAAAGCAACTACATGCAACATATGAAGACAACGCATGTGTCCTCGCTTGTGAAGGTGACTGTTCTTGATAATTCCTGCGCTAAGTCTTTGACATGAGAGCAACTACATGCAACATATTAGGACAACGCATGTTTCCTCGCTTGTGACGGTGACTGTACTTGATAAACCCTGCGCTAAGTCTGTGACATGAGAGCAACTGCCTGCAACATATGAAGACAACGCATGTTTCCTCGCTTGTGACGGTGACTGTACTTGATAAACCCTGCGCTAAGTCCTTGACATGAAAGCCACTTCATGCAACATATGAAGACAACGCATGTTTCCTCGCTTGTGAAGGTGACTGAACGTGTTAAACCCTGCGCTAAGTCAGTGACATGAGAGCAACTACATGCAACATATGAAGACAACGCATTTTCCTCGCTTGTGAAGGTTACTTTACGTGATAAACCCTGCGCTAAGTCAGTGACATGAGAGCAACTACATGCAACATATGAAGACAACGCATGTTTCCTCGCTTGTGACGGTGACTGTACTTGATAAACCCTGCGCTAAGTCAGTGACATGAGAGCAACTACATGCAACATATGAAGACAACGCATGTTTCCTCGCTTGTGAAGGTGACTGTACTTGATAAACCCTGCGCTTAGTCAGTGAAATGAGAGCAACTACATGCAACATATAAAGACAACGCATGTTTCCTCGCTTGTGAAGGTGACTAAACTTGATACACCCTGCGCTAAGTCAGTGACATGAGAGCAACTACATGCAACATATGAAGACAACGCATGTTTCCTCGCTTGTTACGGTGACTGTACTTGATAAACCCTGCGCTAAGTCAGTGACATGAGAGCAACTACATGCAACATATGAGGACAACGCATATTTCCTCGCTTGTGACGGTGACTGTACTTGATAAACCCTGCGCTTAGTCAGTGACATGAGAGCAACAACATGCAACATATGAAGACAACACATGTTTCCTCGCTTGTGAAGGTGACTGTACTTGATAAACCCTGCGCTAAGTCAGTGACATGAGAGCAACTACATGCAACATATGAAGACAACGCATGTTTCCTCGCTTGTGAAGGTGACTGTACTTGATAAACCCTGCGGTTAGTCAGTGACATGATAGCAACTACATGCAACATATGAAAACAACGCATGTTTCCTCGCTTGTGAAGGTGACTGTACTTGATATACCCTGCGCTAAGTCAGTGACATGAGAGCAACTACATGCAACATATGAAGACAACGCATGTTTCCTCGCTTGTGACGGTGACTTTACTTGATAAACCCTGCGCTAAGTCAGTGACATGAGAGCAACTACATGCATCATATGAAGACAACGCATGTTTCCTCGCTTGTGACGGTTATTGTACTTAATAAACCCTGCGCTTAGTCAGTGACATGAGAGCAACTACATGCAACATATAAAGACAACACATGTTTCCTCGCTTGTGATGGTTACTGTACTTGATAAACCCTGCGCTAAGTCAGTGACATGAGAGCAACTACATGCAATATATGAAGAAAACGCATGTCTCCTCTCTTGTGAAGGTGACTGTACTTGATACACCCTGCGCTAAGTCAGTGACATGAGAGCAACTACATGCAACATATGAAGACAACGCCTGTTTCCTCGCTTGTGAAGGTGACTGTACTTGATAAACCCTGCGCTAAGTCAGTGACATGAGAGCAACTACATGCAACATATGAGGACAACGCATGTTTCCTCGCTTGTGACGGTGACTGTACTTGATAAACCCTGCGCTTAGTCAGTGACATGAGAGCAACTACATGCAACATATGAAGACAACACATGTTTCCTCGCTTGTGAAGGTGACTGTACTTGATAAACCCTGCGCTAAGTCAGTGACATGAAAGCCACTTCTTGAACATATTAGGACAACGCATGTTTCCTCGCTTGTGAAGGTGACTGTACGTGTTAAACCCTGCGCTTAGTCAGAGACATGAGAGCAACTACATGCAAAATATGAAGACAACGCATTTTCCTCGCTTGTGAAGGTAACTGTACGTGATAAACCCTGCGCTAAGTCAGTGACATGAGAGCAACTACATGCAACATATGAAGACAACGCATGTTTCCTCGCTTGTGAACGTGACTGACTTGATAAACCCTGCGCTAAGTCAGTGACATGAGAGTAACTTCATGCATCATATGAAGACAACGCATGTTTCCTCGCTTGTGAAGGTGACTGTACTTGATTAACCCTGCGCTAAGTCAGTGACATGAGAGCAACTACATGCAACATATGAAGACAACGCATGTTTCCTCGCTTGTGACGGTGACTGTACTTGAAAACCCTGCGCTAAGTCAGTGACATGAGAGCAACTACATGCAACATATGTAGACAACGCATGTTTACTCGCTTGTGAAGGTGACTGTACTTGATAAACCCTGCGCTAAGTCAGTGACATGAAAGCAACTACATGCAACATATGAAGACAACGCATGTTTCCTCGCTAGTGAAGGTGACTGTACTTGATAAACCCTGCGCTAAGTCAGTGACGTGATAGCAACTACATGCAACATATTAGGACAACGCATGTTTCCTCGCTTGTGACGGTGACTGTACTTGATAAACCCTGCGCTAAGTCAGTGACATGAGAGCAACTACATGCAACATATGTAGACAACGCATGTTTCCTCGCTTGTGAAGGTGACTGTACTTGATAAACCCTGCGCTAAGTCAGTGACATGAGAGCAACTACATGCAACATATAAAAAATCAACGCATGTTTCCTCGCTTGTGAAGGTGACTGTACTTGATAAACCCTGCGCTAAGTCAGTGACATGAGAGCAACTACATGCAACATATGAAGACAACGCATGTTTCCTCGCTTGTGAAGGTGACTGTACTCGATAAACCCTGCGCTAAGTCAGTGACATGAGAGCAACTACATGCGACATATGAAGACAACGCATGTTTCCCCGCTTGTGACGGTGACTGTACTTGATAAACCCTGCGCTAAGTCAGTGACATGAGAGCAACTACATGCAACATATGAAGACAACGCATGTTTCCTCGCTTGTGACGGTGACTGTACTTGATAAACCCTGCGCTAAGTCAGAGACATGAGAGCAACTACATGCATCATATGTAGACAACGCATGTTTCCTCGCTTGTGACGGTGACTGTACTTGATAAACCCTGCGCTAAGTCAGTGACATGAGAGCAACTACAAGCAACATATGAAGACAACGCATGTTTCCTCGCTTGTGACGGTGACTGTACTTGATAAACCCTGCGCTAAGTCAGTGACATGAGAGCAACTACATGCAACATATGTAGACAACGCATGTTTCCTCGCTTGTGACGGTGACTGTACGTGAAAAACCCTGCGTTAAGTCAGTGACATGAGAGAAACTACATGCAACATATTAGGACAACGCATGTTTCCTCGCTTGTGAAGGTGACTGTACTTAATAAACCCTGCGCTTAGTCAGTGACATGAGAGCAACTACATGCTACATATGAAGACAACGCATGTTTCCTCGCTTTTGACGGTGACTGTACTTGATAAACCCTGCGCTAAGTCAGTGACATGAGAGCAACTACATGCAACATATGAAGACAACGCATGTTTCCTCGCTTGTGAAGGTGACTGTACTTGATAAACCCTGCGCTAAGTCAGTGACATGAGACAAACTACATGCAAAATATGAAGACAACGCATGTTTCCTCACTTGTGAAGGTGACTGTACTTGATAAACCCTGCGCTAAGTCAGTGACATGAGAGCAACTACATGCAACATATGAAGACAACGCATGTTTCAACGCTTGTGAAGGTGACTGTACTTGATAAACCCTGCGCTAAGTCAGTGACATGAGAGTAACTACATGCAACATATGAAGACAGCGCATGTTTCCTCGCTTGTGAAGGTGACTTTACTTGATACACCCTGCGCTAATTCAGTGACATGAGAGCCACTACATGCAACATAAGAAGACAACGTATGTTTCCTCGCTTGTGAAGGTGACTGTACTTGATAAACCCTGCGCTAAGTCAGTGACATGAGAGCAACTACATGCAACATATGAGGACAACGCATGTTTCCTCGCTTGTGACGGTGAATGTACTTGATAAACCCTGCGCTTAGTCAGTGACATGAGAGCAACTACATGCAACATATGAGGACAACACATGTTTCCTCGCTTGTGAAGGTGACTGTACTTGATAAACCCTGCGCTAAGTCAGTGACATGAAAGCAACAACATGCAACATATGAAGACAACGCATGTTTCCTCGCTTGTGAAGGTGACTGTACTTGATAAACCCTGCGCTCAGTCAGTGACATGAGAGCAACTTCATGCAACATATGAAGACAACGCATGTTTCCTCGCTTGTGATAGTGACTGTACTTGATAAACCCTGCGCTAAGTCAGTGACATGAGAGCAACTACATGCAACATATGAAGACAACGCATGTTTCCTCGCTTGTGAAGGTGACTGTACTTGATAAACCCTGCGCTAAGTCAGTGACATGAGAGACACACATGCAACATATGAAGACAACGCATGTTTCCTCGCTTGTGACGGTGACTGTACTTGATAAACCCTGCGCTAAGTCAGTGACATGAGAGCAACTACATGCAACATATGAAGACAACGCATGTTTTCTCGCTGGTGAAGGTGACTGTACTTGATAAACCCTGCGCTAAGTCAGTGACATGAGAGCAACTACATGCAACATACGAACACAACGCATGTTTTCTCGCTTGTGACGGTGACTGTACTTGATAAACCCTGCGCTAAGTCAGTGACATGAGAGCAACTACATGCAACATATGAAGACAACGCATGTTTCCTCGGTCTTGAAGGTGACTGTACTTGATAAACCCTAAGCTAAGTCAGTGACATGAGAGCAACTACATGTAAAATATGAAGACAACGCATGATTCCTCGCTTGTGAAGGTGACTGTACTTGATAAACCCTGCGCTAAATCAGTGACATGAAAGCAACTACATGCAACATATGAAGACAACGCATGTTTCCTCGCTTGTGACGGTGACTGTACTTGATAAACCCTGCGCTTAGTCATTGACATGAGAGCAACTACATGCAACATTTGAAGACAACGTATGTTTCCTCGCTTGTGAAGGTGACTGTACGTGTTAAACCCTGCGCTAAGTCAGTGACATGAGAGCAACTACATGCAACATATGAAGACAACGCATTTTCCTCGCTTGTGAAGGTAACTGTACGTGATAAACCCTGCGCTAAGTCAGTGACATGAGAGCAACTACATGCAACATATGAAGACAACGCATGTTTCCTCACTTGTGAAGGTTACTGTACTTGATAAACCCTGCGCTAAGTCAGTGACATGAGAGCAACTTCATGCATCATATGAAGACAACGCATGTTTCCTCGCTTGTGAAGGTGATTGTACTTGATAAACCCTGCGCTAAGTCAGTGACATGAGAGCAACTACATGCAACATATGAAGACAACGCATGTTTCCTCGCTTGTGACGGTGACTGTACTTGAAAACCCTGCGCTAAGTCAGTGACATGAGAGCAACTACATGCAACATATGTAGACAACGCATGTTTCCTCGCTTGTGAAGGTGACTGTACTTGATAAACCTTGCGCTAAGTCAGTGACATAAAAGCAACTACATGCAACATATGAAGACAACGCATGTTTCCTCGCTAGTGAAGGTGACTGTACTTGATAAACCCTGCGCTAAGTCAGTGACGTAAGAGCAACTTCATGCAACATATTAGGACAACGCATGTTTCCTCGCTTGTGACGGTGACTGTACTTGATAAACCCTGCGCTTAGTCAGTGACATGAGAGCAACTACATGCAACATATGTAGACAACGCATGTTTCCCCGCTTATGAAGGTGACTGTACTTGATAAACTCTGCGCTAAGTCAGTGACATGAGAGCAACTACATGCAACATATGAAGACAACGCATGTTTCCTCGCTTGTGAAGGTGCCTGTACTTGATAAACCCTGCGCTTAGTCAGTGACATGAGAGCAACTACATGCAACATATGAAGACAACACATGTTTCCTCGCTTGTATAGGTGACTGTACTTGATAAACTCTGCGCTAAGTCAGTGACATGAGAGCAACTACATGCAAAATATGAAGAAAACGCATGTTTCCTCTCTTGTGAAGGTGACTGTACTTGATACACCCTGCGCTAAGTCAGTGACATGAGAGCAACTACATGCAACATATGAAGACATTGCTTGTTTCCTCGCTTGTGACGGTGACTGTACTTGATAAACCCTGCGCTAAGTCAGTGACATGAGAGCAACTACATGCAACATATGAGAACAACTCATGTTTCCTCGCTTGTGACGGTGACTGTACTTGATAAACCCTGCGCTTAGTCAGTGACATGAGAGCAACTACATGCAACATATGAAAGCAACACATGTTTCCTCACTTGTGAAGGTGACTGTACTTGATAAACCCTGCGCTAAGTCAGTGACATGAAAGCCACTTCTTGAACATAATAGGACAACGCATGTTTCCTCGCTTGTGAAGGTGACTGTACTTGATAAACCCTGCGCTAAGTCAGTTACATGACCGCCACTTCATGCAACATATTAGGACATTGCATGTTTCCTTGCTTGTGAAGGAGACTGTACTTGATAAACTTTGCGCTTAGTCAGTGACATGAGAGCAACTACATGCAACATATTAGGACAACGCAAGTTTTCTCGCTTGTGACGGTGACTGTACTTGATAAACCCTGCGCTAAGTCAGTGACATGAGAGCAACTACATGCAACATATGAAGACAACGCATGTTTTCTCGCTTGTGACGGTGACTGTACTTGATAAACCCTGCGCTTAGTCAGTGACATGAGAGCACCTACATGCAACATATGAAGACAACGCATGTTTCCTCGCTTGTGACGGTGACTGTACGTGATAAACCCTGCGCTAAGTCAGTGACATGAAAGCAAGTACATGCAACCTATGAAGACAACGCATGTTTCCTCGCTTGTGACGGTGACTGTACGTGATAAACCTAAGTCAGTGAGATGAAAGCAACTAAATGCAAAATATGAAGACAACGCATGTGTCCTCGCTTGTGAAGGTGACTGTTCTTGATAAACCCTGCGCTAAGTCTTTGACATGAGAGCAACTTCATGCAACATATTAGGACAACGCATGTTTCCTCGCTTGTGACGGTGACTGTACTTGATAAACCCTGCGCTAAGTCTGTGACATGAGAGCAACTGCCTGCAACATATGAAGACAACGCATGTTTCCTCGCTTGTGACGGTGACTGTACTTGATAAACCCTGCGCTAAGTCCTTGACATGAAAGCCACTTCATGCAACATATGAAGACAACGCATGTTTCCTCGCTTGTGAAGGTGACTGAACGTGTTAAACCCTGCGCTAAGTCAGTGACATGAGAGCAACTACATGCAACATATGAAGACAACGCATTTTCCTCGCTTGTGAAGGTAACTTTACGTGATAAACCCTGCGCTAAGTCAGTGACATGAGAGCAACTACATGCAACATATGAAGACAACGCATGTTTCCTCGCTTGTGACGGTGACTGTACTTGATAAACCCTGCGCTAAGTCAGTGACATGAGAGCAACTACATGCAACATATGAAGACAACGCATGTTTCCTCGCTTTTGAAGGTGACTGTACTTGATAAACCCTGCGCTTAGTCAGTGAAATGAGAGCAACTACATGCAACATATAAAGACAACGCATGTTTCCTCGCTTGTGAAGGTGACTTAACTTGATACACCCTGCGCTAAGTCAGTGACATGAGAGCAACTACATGCAACATATGAAGACAACGCATGTTTCCTCGCTTGTTACGGTGACTGTACTTGATAAACCCTGCGCTAAGTCAGTGACATAAGAGCAACTACATGCAACATATGAGGACAACGCATATTTCCTCGCTTGTGACGGTGACTGTACTTGATAAACCCTGCGCTTAGTCAGTGACATGAGAGCAACTACATGCAACATATGAAGACAACACATGTTTCCTCGCTTGTGAAGGTGACTGTACTTGATAAACCCTGCGCTAAGTCAGTGACATGAGAGCAACTACATGCAACATATGAAGACAACGCATGTTTCCTCGCTTGTGACGGTGACTGTACTTGATAAACCCTGCGCTAAGTCAGTGACATGAGAGCAACTACATGCAACATATGAAAACAACGCATGTTTCCTCGCTTGTGAAGGTGACTGTACTTGATACACCCTGCGCTAAGTCAGTGACATGAGAGCAACTACATGCAACATATGAAGACAACGCATGTTTCCTTGCTTGTGACGGTGACTTTACTTGATAAACCCTGCGCTAAGTCAGTGACATGAGAGCAACTACATGCATAATATGAGGACAACGCATGTTTCCTCGCTTGTGACGGTAATTGTACTTGATAAACCCTGCGCTTAGTCAGTGACATGAGAGCAACTACATGCAACATATAAAGACAACACATGTTTCCTCGTTTGTGAAGGTTACTGTACTTGATAAACCCTGCGCTAAGTCAGTGACATGAGAGCAACTACATGCAATATATGAAGAAAACGCATGTTTCCTCTCTTGTGAAGGTGACTGTACTTGATACACCCTGCGCTAAGTCAGTGACATGAGAGCAACTACATGCAACATATGAAGACACCGCCTGTTTCCTCGCTTGTGAAGGTGACTGTACTTGATAAACCCTGCGCTAAGTCAGTGACATGAGAGCAACTACATGCAACATATGAGGACAACGCATGTTTCCCCGCTTGTGACGGTGACTGTACTTGATAAACCCTGCACTTAGTCAGTGACATGAGAGCAACTACATGCAACATATGAAGAAAACACATGTTTCCTCGCTTGTGAAGGTGACTGTACTTGATAAACCCTGCGCTAAGTCAGTGACATGAAAGCCACTTCTTGAACATATTAGGACAACGCATGTTTCCTCGCTTGTGAAGGTGACTGTACTTGATAAACCCTGCGGTAAGTCAGTGACATGAAAGCCACTTCATGCAACATATTAGGACAACGCATGTTTCCTCGCTTGTGAAGGAGACTGTACTTGATAAACTCTGCGCTAAGTCAGTGACATGAGAGCAACTACATGCAACATATTAGGACAACGCATGTTTTCTCGCTTGTGACGGTGACAGTACTTGATAAACCCTGCGCTTAATCAGTGACATGAGAGAAACTACATGCAACATATGAAGACAACGCATGTTTCCTCGCTTGTGACGGTGACTGTACTTGATAAACCCTGCGCTTAGTCAGTGACATGAGAGCAACTACATGCAACATATGAAGACAACGCATGTTTCCTCGCTTGTGACGGTGACTGTACGTGATACACCCTGCGCTAAGTCAGTGACATGAAAGCAAGTACATGCAACATATGAAGACAACGCATGTATCCTCGCTAGTGACGGTGACTGTACGTGATAAACCCTGCGCTAAGTCAGTGACATGAAAGCAACTACATGCAACATATGAAGACAACGCATGTTTCCTCGCTTGTGAAGGTAACTGTTCTTGATAAACCCTGCGCTAAGTCAGTGACATGAGAGCAAATACATGCAACATATTAGGACAACGCATGTTTCCTCGCTTGTGACGGTGACTGTACTTGATAAACACTGCGATAATTCAGTGACATGAGACCAACTACCTGCAACATATGAAGACAACGCATGTTTCCTCGCTTGTGACGGTGACTGTACTTGATAAACCCTGCGCTAAGTCCGTGACATGAAAGCCACTTCATGCAACATATGAAGACAACGCATGTTTCCTCGCTTGTGAAGGTGACTGTACGTGTTAAACCCTGCGCTTAGTCAGTGACATGAGAGCAACTACATGCAAAATATGAAGACAACGCATTTTCCTCGCTTGTGAAGGTAACTGTACGTGATAAACCCTGCGCTAAGTCAGTGACATGAGAGCAACTACATGCAACATATGAAGACAACGCATGTTTCATCGCTTGTGAAGGTGATTGTACTTGATAAACCCTGCGCTAAGTCAGTGACATGAGAGTAAATACATGCAACATATGAAGACAGCGCATGTTTCCTCGCTTGTGAAGGTGACTTTACTTGATACACCCTGCGCTAATTCAGTGACATGAGAGCAACTACATGCAACATATGAAGACAACGCATGTTTCCTCGCTTGTGCCGGTGACTGTACTTGATAAACCCTGCGCTAAGTCAGAGACATGAGAGCAACTACATGCATCATATGTAGACAACGCATGTTTCCTCGCTTGTGACGGTGACTGTACTTGATAAACCCATCGCTAAGTCAGTGACATGAGAGCAACTACAAGCAACATATGAAGACAACGCATGTTTCCTCGCTTGTGACGGTGACTGTACTTGATAAACCCTGCGCTAAGTCAGTGACATGAGAGCAACTACATGCAACATATGAAGACAACGCATGTTTCCTCGCTTGTGAAGGTGACTGTACTTAATAAACCCTGCGCTAAGTCAGTGACATGAGAGCAACTACATGCAACATATAAAGACAACGCATGTTTCCTCGCTTGTGACGGTGACTGTACTTGATAAACCCTGCGCTAAGTCAGTGACATGAGAGCATTTACATGCAACATATGAAGACAACGCATGTTTCCTCGCTTGTGAAGGTGACTGTACTTGATAAAACATGCGCTAAGTCAGTGACATGAGACAAACTACAAGCAACATATGAAGACACTGCATGTTTCCTCGCTTGTGACGGTGACTGTACTTGAAAAACCCTGCGCTAAGTCAGTGACATGAGAGCAACTACATGCAACATATGAAGACAACGCATGTTTCCTCGCTTGTGAAGGTGACTGTACTTGATAAAACCTGCGCTAAGTCAGTGATATGAGACAAACTACAAGCAACATATGAAGACAACGCATGTTTCCTCGCTTGTGACGGGGACTGTACGTGATAAACCTAAGTCAGTGACATGAAAGCAACTACATGCAACATATGAAGACAACGCATGTGTCCTCGCTTGTGAAGGTGACTGTTCTTGATAATTCCTGCGCTAAGTCTTTGACATGAGAGCAACTACATGCAACATATTAGGACAACGCATGTTTCCTCGCTTGTGACGGTGACTGTACTTGATAAACCCTGCGCTAAGTCTGTGACATGAGAGCAACTGCCTGCAACATATGAAGACAACGCATGTTTCCTCGCTTGTGACGGTGACTGTACTTGATAAACCCTGCGCTAAGTCCTTGACATGAAAGCCACTTCATGCAACATATGAAGACAACGCATGTTTCCTCGCTTGTGAAGGTGACTGAACGTGTTAAACCCTGCGCTAAGTCAGTGACATGAGAGCAACTACATGCAACATATGAAGACAACGCATTTTCCTCGCTTGTGAAGGTTACTTTACGTGATAAACCCTGCGCTAAGTCAGTGACATGAGAGCAACTACATGCAACATATGAAGACAACGCATGTTTCCTCGCTTGTGACGGTGACTGTACTTGATAAACCCTGCGCTAAGTCAGTGACATGAGAGCAACTACATGCAACATATGAAGACAACGCATGTTTCCTCGCTTGTGAAGGTGACTGTACTTGATAAACCCTGCGCTTAGTCAGTGAAATGAGAGCAACTACATGCAACATATAAAGACAACGCATGTTTCCTCGCTTGTGAAGGTGACTAAACTTGATACACCCTGCGCTAAGTCAGTGACATGAGAGCAACTACATGCAACATATGAAGACAACGCATGTTTCCTCGCTTGTTACGGTGACTGTACTTGATAAACCCTGCGCTAAGTCAGTGACATGAGAGCAACTACATGCAACATATGAGGACAACGCATATTTCCTCGCTTGTGACGGTGACTGTACTTGATAAACCCTGCGCTTAGTCAGTGACATGAGAGCAACAACATGCAACATATGAAGACAACACATGTTTCCTCGCTTGTGAAGGTGACTGTACTTGATAAACCCTGCGCTAAGTCAGTGACATGAGAGCAACTACATGCAACATATGAAGACAACGCATGTTTCCTCGCTTGTGAAGGTGACTGTACTTGATAAACCCTGCGGTTAGTCAGTGACATGATAGCAACTACATGCAACATATGAAAACAACGCATGTTTCCTCGCTTGTGAAGGTGACTGTACTTGATATACCCTGCGCTAAGTCAGTGACATGAGAGCAACTACATGCAACATATGAAGACAACGCATGTTTCCTCGCTTGTGACGGTGACTTTACTTGATAAACCCTGCGCTAAGTCAGTGACATGAGAGCAACTACATGCATCATATGAAGACAACGCATGTTTCCTCGCTTGTGACGGTTATTGTACTTAATAAACCCTGCGCTTAGTCAGTGACATGAGAGCAACTACATGCAACATATAAAGACAACACATGTTTCCTCGCTTGTGATGGTTACTGTACTTGATAAACCCTGCGCTAAGTCAGTGACATGAGAGCAACTACATGCAATATATGAAGAAAACGCATGTCTCCTCTCTTGTGAAGGTGACTGTACTTGATACACCCTGCGCTAAGTCAGTGACATGAGAGCAACTACATGCAACATATGAAGACAACGCCTGTTTCCTCGCTTGTGAAGGTGACTGTACTTGATAAACCCTGCGCTAAGTCAGTGACATGAGAGCAACTACATGCAACATATGAGGACAACGCATGTTTCCTCGCTTGTGACGGTGACTGTACTTGATAAACCCTGCGCTTAGTCAGTGACATGAGAGCAACTACATGCAACATATGAAGACAACACATGTTTCCTCGCTTGTGAAGGTGACTGTACTTGATAAACCCTGCGCTAAGTCAGTGACATGAAAGCCACTTCTTGAACATATTAGGACAACGCATGTTTCCTCGCTTGTGAAGGTGACTGTACGTGTTAAACCCTGCGCTTAGTCAGAGACATGAGAGCAACTACATGCAAAATATGAAGACAACGCATTTTCCTCGCTTGTGAAGGTAACTGTACGTGATAAACCCTGCGCTAAGTCAGTGACATGAGAGCAACTACATGCAACATATGAAGACAACGCATGTTTCCTCGCTTGTGAACGTGACTGACTTGATAAACCCTGCGCTAAGTCAGTGACATGAGAGTAACTTCATGCATCATATGAAGACAACGCATGTTTCCTCGCTTGTGAAGGTGACTGTACTTGATTAACCCTGCGCTAAGTCAGTGACATGAGAGCAACTACATGCAACATATGAAGACAACGCATGTTTCCTCGCTTGTGACGGTGACTGTACTTGAAAACCCTGCGCTAAGTCAGTGACATGAGAGCAACTACATGCAACATATGTAGACAACGCATGTTTCCTCGCTTGTGAAGGTGACTGTACTTGACAAACCCTGCGCTAAGTCAGTGACATGAAAGCAACTACATGCAACATATGAAGACAACGCATGTTTCCTCGCTAGTGAAGGTGACTGTACTTGATAAACCCTGCGCTAAGTAAGTGACGTGATAGCAACTACATGCAACATATTAGGACAACGCATGTTTCCTCGCTTGTGACGGTGACTGTACTTGATAAACCCTGCGCTAAGTCAGTGACATGAGAGCAACTACATGCAACATATGTAGACAACGCATGTTTCCTCGCTTGTGAAGGTGACTGTACTTGATAAACCCTGCGCTAAGTCAGTGACATGAGAGCAACTACATGCAACATATAAAAAATCAACGCATGTTTCCTCGCTTGTGAAGGTGACTGTACTTGATAAACCCTGCGCTAAGTCAGTGACATGAGAGCAACTACATGCAACATATGAAGACAACGCATGTTTCCTCGCTTGTGAAGGTGACTGTACTCGATAAACCCTGCGCTAAGTCAGTGACATGAGAGCAACTACATGCGACATATGAAGACAACGCATGTTTCCCCGCTTGTGACGGTGACTGTACTTGATAAACCCTGCGCTAAGTCAGTGACATGAGAGCAACTACATGCAACATATGAAGACAACGCATGTTTCCTCGCTTGTGACGGTGACTGTACTTGATAAACCCTGCGCTAAGTCAGAGACATGAGAGCAACTACATGCATCATATGTAGACAACGCATGTTTCCTCGCTTGTGACGGTGACTGTACTTGATAAACCCTGCGCTAAGTCAGTGACATGAGAGCAACTACAAGCAACATATGAAGACAACGCATGTTTCCTCGCTTGTGACGGTGACTGTACTTGATAAACCCTGCGCTAAGTCAGTGACATGAGAGCAACTACATGCAACATATGTAGACAACGCATGTTTCCTCGCTTGTGACGGTGACTGTACGTGAAAAACCCTGCGTTAAGTCAGTGACATGAGAGAAACTACATGCAACATATTAGGACAACGCATGTTTCCTCGCTTGTGAAGGTGACTGTACTTAATAAACCCTGCGCTTAGTCAGTGACATGAGAGCAACTACATGCTACATATGAAGACAACGCATGTTTCCTCGCTTTTGACGGTGACTGTACTTGATAAACCCTGCGCTAAGTCAGTGACATGAGAGCAACTACATGCAACATATGAAGACAACGCATGTTTCCTCGCTTGTGAAGGTGACTGTACTTGATAAACCCTGCGCTAAGTCAGTGACATGAGACAAACTACATGCAAAATATGAAGACAACGCATGTTTCCTCACTTGTGACGGTGACTGTACTTGATAAACCCTGCGCTAAGTCAGTGACATGAGAGCAACTACATGCAACATATGAAGACAACGCATGTTTCAACGCTTGTGAAGGTGACTGTACTTGATAAACCCTGCGCTAAGTCAGTGACATGAGAGTAACTACATGCAACATATGAAGACAGCGCATGTTTCCTCGCTTGTGAAGGTGACTTTACTTGATACACCCTGCGCTAATTCAGTGACATGAGAGCCACTACATGCAACATAAGAAGACAACGTATGTTTCCTCGCTTGTGAAGGTGACTGTACTTGATAAACCCTGCGCTAAGTCAGTGACATGAGAGCAACTACATGCAACATATGAGGACAACGCATGTTTCCTCGCTTGTGACGGTGAATGTACTTGATAAACCCTGCGCTTAGTCAGTGACATGAGAGCAACTACATGCAACATATGAGGACAACACATGTTTCCTCGCTTGTGAAGGTGACTGTACTTGATAAACCCTGCGCTAAGTCAGTGACATGAAAGCAACAACATGCAACATATGAAGACAACGCATGTTTCCTCGCTTGTGAAGGTGACTGTACTTGATAAACCCTGCGCTCAGTCAGTGACATGAGAGCAACTTCATGCAACATATGAAGACAACGCATGTTTCCTCGCTTGTGATAGTGACTGTACTTGATAAACCCTGCGCTAAGTCAGTGACATGAGAGCAACTACATGCAACATATGAAGACAACGCATGTTTCCTCGCTTGTGAAGGTGACTGTACTTGATAAACCCTGCGCTAAGTCAGTGACATGAGAGACACACATGCAACATATGAAGACAACGCATGTTTCCTCGCTTGTGACGGTGACTGTACTTGATAAACCCTGCGCTAAGTCAGTGACATGAGAGCAACTACATGCAACATATGAAGACAACGCATGTTTTCTCGCTGGTGAAGGTGACTGTACTTGATAAACCCTGCGCTAAGTCAGTGACATGAGAGCAACTACATGCAACATACGAACACAACGCATGTTTTCTCGCTTGTGACGGTGACTGTACTTGATAAACCCTGCGCTAAGTCAGTGACATGAGAGCAACTACATGCAACATATGAAGACAACGCATGTTTCCTCGGTCTTGAAGGTGACTGTACTTGATAAACCCTAAGCTAAGTCAGTGACATGAGAGCAACTACATGTAAAATATGAAGACAACGCATGTTTCCTCGCTTGTGAAGGTGACTGTACTTGATAAACCCTGCGCTAAATCAGTGACATGAAAGCAACTACATGCAACATATGAAGACAACGCATGTTTCCTCGCTTGTGACGGTGACTGTACTTGATAAACCCTGCGCTTAGTCATTGACATGAGAGCAACTACATGCAACATTTGAAGACAACGTATGTTTCCTCGCTTGTGAAGGTGACTGTACGTGTTAAACCCTGCGCTAAGTCAGTGACATGAGAGCAACTACATGCAACATATGAAGACAACGCATTTTCCTCGCTTGTGAAGGTAACTGTACGTGATAAACCCTGCGCTAAGTCAGTGACATGAGAGCAACTACATGCAACATATGAAGACAACGCATGTTTCCTCACTTGTGAAGGTTACTGTACTTGATAAACCCTGCGCTAAGTCAGTGACATGAGAGCAACTTCATGCATCATATGAAGACAACGCATGTTTCCTCGCTTGTGAAGGTGATTGTACTTGATAAACCCTGCGCTAAGTCAGTGACATGAGAGCAACTACATGCAACATATGAAGACAACGCATGTTTCCTCGCTTGTGACGGTGACTGTACTTGAAAACCCTGCGCTAAGTCAGTGACATGAGAGCAACTACATGCAACATATGTAGACAACGCATGTTTCCTCGCTTGTGAAGGTGACTGTACTTGATAAACCTTGCGCTAAGTCAGTGACATAAAAGCAACTACATGCAACATATGAAGACAACGCATGTTTCCTCGCTAGTGAAGGTGACTGTACTTGATAAACCCTGCGCTAAGTCAGTGACGTAAGAGCAACTTCATGCAACATATTAGGACAACGCATGTTTCCTCGCTTGTGACGGTGACTGTACTTGATAAACCCTGCGCTTAGTCAGTGACATGAGAGCAACTACATGCAACATATGTAGACAACGCATGTTTCCCCGCTTATGAAGGTGACTGTACTTGATAAACTCTGCGCTAAGTCAGTGACATGAGAGCAACTACATGCAACATATGAAGACAACGCATGTTTCCTCGCTTGTGAAGGTGCCTGTACTTGATAAACCCTGCGCTTAGTCAGTGACATGAGAGCAACTACATGCAACATATGAAGACAACACATGTTTCCTCGCTTGTATAGGTGACTGTACTTGATAAACTCTGCGCTAAGTCAGTGACATGAGAGCAACTACATGCAAAATATGAAGAAAACGCATGTTTCCTCTCTTGTGAAGGTGACTGTACTTGATACACCCTGCGCTAAGTCAGTGACATGAGAGCAACTACATGCAACATATGAAGACATTGCTTGTTTCCTCGCTTGTGACGGTGACTGTACTTGATAAACCCTGCGCTAAGTCAGTGACATGAGAGCAACTACATGCAACATATGAGAACAACTCATGTTTCCTCGCTTGTGACGGTGACTGTACTTGATAAACCCTGCGCTTAGTCAGTGACATGAGAGCAACTACATGCAACATATGAAAGCAACACATGTTTCCTCACTTGTGAAGGTGACTGTACTTGATAAACCCTGCGCTAAGTCAGTGACATGAAAGCCACTTCTTGAACATAATAGGACAACGCATGTTTCCTCGCTTGTGAAGGTGACTGTACTTGATAAACCCTGCGCTAAGTCAGTTACATGACCGCCACTTCATGCAACATATTAGGACATTGCATGTTTCCTTGCTTGTGAAGGAGACTGTACTTGATAAACTTTGCGCTTAGTCAGTGACATGAGAGCAACTACATGCAACATATTAGGACAACGCAAGTTTTCTCGCTTGTGACGGTGACTGTACTTGATAAACCCTGCGCTAAGTCAGTGACATGAGAGCAACTACATGCAACATATGAAGACAACGCATGTTTTCTCGCTTGTGACGGTGACTGTACTTGATAAACCCTGCGCTTAGTCAGTGACATGAGAGCACCTACATGCAACATATGAAGACAACGCATGTTTCCTCGCTTGTGACGGTGACTGTACGTGATAAACCCTGCGCTAAGTCAGTGACATGAAAGCAAGTACATGCAACCTATGAAGACAACGCATGTTTCCTCGCTTGTGACGGTGACTGTACGTGATAAACCTAAGTCAGTGAGATGAAAGCAACTAAATGCAAAATATGAAGACAACGCATGTGTCCTCGCTTGTGAAGGTGACTGTTCTTGATAAACCCTGCGCTAAGTCTTTGACATGAGAGCAACTTCATGCAACATATTAGGACAACGCATGTTTCCTCGCTTGTGACGGTGACTGTACTTGATAAACCCTGCGCTAAGTCTGTGACATGAGAGCAACTGCCTGCAACATATGAAGACAACGCATGTTTCCTCGCTTGTGACGGTGACTGTACTTGATAAACCCTGCGCTAAGTCCTTGACATGAAAGCCACTTCATGCAACATATGAAGACAACGCATGTTTCCTCGCTTGTGAAGGTGACTGAACGTGTTAAACCCTGCGCTAAGTCAGTGACATGAGAGCAACTACATGCAACATATGAAGACAACGCATTTTCCTCGCTTGTGAAGGTAACTTTACGTGATAAACCCTGCGCTAAGTCAGTGACATGAGAGCAACTACATGCAACATATGAAGACAACGCATGTTTCCTCGCTTGTGACGGTGACTGTACTTGATAAACCCTGCGCTAAGTCAGTGACATGAGAGCAACTACATGCAACATATGAAGACAACGCATGTTTCCTCGCTTTTGAAGGTGACTGTACTTGATAAACCCTGCGCTTAGTCAGTGAAATGAGAGCAACTACATGCAACATATAAAGACAACGCATGTTTCCTCGCTTGTGAAGGTGACTTAACTTGATACACCCTGCGCTAAGTCAGTGACATGAGAGCAACTACATGCAACATATGAAGACAACGCATGTTTCCTCGCTTGTTACGGTGACTGTACTTGATAAACCCTGCGCTAAGTCAGTGACATAAGAGCAACTACATGCAACATATGAGGACAACGCATATTTCCTCGCTTGTGACGGTGACTGTACTTGATAAACCCTGCGCTTAGTCAGTGACATGAGAGCAACTACATGCAACATATGAAGACAACACATGTTTCCTCGCTTGTGAAGGTGACTGTACTTGATAAACCCTGCGCTAAGTCAGTGACATGAGAGCAACTACATGCAACATATGAAGACAACGCATGTTTCCTCGCTTGTGACGGTGACTGTACTTGATAAACCCTGCGCTAAGTCAGTGACATGAGAGCAACTACATGCAACATATGAAAACAACGCATGTTTCCTCGCTTGTGAAGGTGACTGTACTTGATACACCCTGCGCTAAGTCAGTGACATGAGAGCAACTACATGCAACATATGAAGACAACGCATGTTTCCTTGCTTGTGACGGTGACTTTACTTGATAAACCCTGCGCTAAGTCAGTGACATGAGAGCAACTACATGCATAATATGAGGACAACGCATGTTTCCTCGCTTGTGACGGTAATTGTACTTGATAAACCCTGCGCTTAGTCAGTGACATGAGAGCAACTACATGCAACATATAAAGACAACACATGTTTCCTCGTTTGTGAAGGTTACTGTACTTGATAAACCCTGCGCTAAGTCAGTGACATGAGAGCAACTACATGCAATATATGAAGAAAACGCATGTTTCCTCTCTTGTGAAGGTGACTGTACTTGATACACCCTGCGCTAAGTCAGTGACATGAGAGCAACTACATGCAACATATGAAGACACCGCCTGTTTCCTCGCTTGTGAAGGTGACTGTACTTGATAAACCCTGCGCTAAGTCAGTGACATGAGAGCAACTACATGCAACATATGAGGACAACGCATGTTTCCCCGCTTGTGACGGTGACTGTACTTGATAAACCCTGCACTTAGTCAGTGACATGAGAGCAACTACATGCAACATATGAAGAAAACACATGTTTCCTCGCTTGTGAAGGTGACTGTACTTGATAAACCCTGCGCTAAGTCAGTGACATGAAAGCCACTTCTTGAACATATTAGGACAACGCATGTTTCCTCGCTTGTGAAGGTGACTGTACTTGATAAACCCTGCGGTAAGTCAGTGACATGAAAGCCACTTCATGCAACATATTAGGACAACGCATGTTTCCTCGCTTGTGAAGGAGACTGTACTTGATAAACTCTGCGCTAAGTCAGTGACATGAGAGCAACTACATGCAACATATTAGGACAACGCATGTTTTCTCGCTTGTGACGGTGACAGTACTTGATAAACCCTGCGCTTAATCAGTGACATGAGAGAAACTACATGCAACATATGAAGACAACGCATGTTTCCTCGCTTGTGACGGTGACTGTACTTGATAAACCCTGCGCTTAGTCAGTGACATGAGAGCAACTACATGCAACATATGAAGACAACGCATGTTTCCTCGCTTGTGACGGTGACTGTACGTGATACACCCTGCGCTAAGTCAGTGACATGAAAGCAAGTACATGCAACATATGAAGACAACGCATGTTTCCTCGCTAGTGACGGTGACTGTACGTGATAAACCCTGCGCTAAGTCAGTGACATGAAAGCAACTACATGCAACATATGAAGACAACGCATGTTTCCTCGCTTGTGAAGGTAACTGTTCTTGATAAACCCTGCGCTAAGTCAGTGACATGAGAGCAAATACATGCAACATATTAGGACAACGCATGTTTCCTCGCTTGTGACGGTGACTGTACTTGATAAACACTGCGATAATTCAGTGACATGAGACCAACTACCTGCAACATATGAAGACAACGCATGTTTCCTCGCTTGTGACGGTGACTGTACTTGATAAACCCTGCGCTAAGTCCGTGACATGAAAGCCACTTCATGCAACATATGAAGACAACGCATGTTTCCTCGCTTGTGAAGGTGACTGTACGTGTTAAACCCTGCGCTTAGTCAGTGACATGAGAGCAACTACATGCAAAATATGAAGACAACGCATTTTCCTCGCTTGTGAAGGTAACTGTACGTGATAAACCCTGCGCTAAGTCAGTGACATGAGAGCAACTACATGCAACATATGAAGACAACGCATGTTTCATCGCTTGTGAAGGTGACTGTACTTGATAAACCCTGCGCTAAGTCAGTGACATGAGAGTAAATACATGCAACATATGAAGACAGCGCATGTTTCCTCGCTTGTGAAGGTGACTTTACTTGATACACCCTGCGCTAATTCAGTGACATGAGAGCAACTACATGCAACATATGAAGACAACGCATGTTTCCTCGCTTGTGCCGGTGACTGTACTTGATAAACCCTGCGCTAAGTCAGTGACATGAGAGCAACTACATGCAACATATGAGGACAACGCATGTTTCCTCGCTTGTGACGGTGACTGTACTTGATAAACCCTGCGCTTAGTCAGTGACATGAGAGCAACTACATGCAACATATGAAGACAACACATGTTTCCTCGCTTGTGAAGGTGACTGTACTTGATAAACCCTGCGCTAAGTCAGTGACATGAGAGCAACTACATGTAACATAAGAAGACAACGCATGTTTCCTCGCGTGTGAAGGTGACTGTACTTGATAAACCCTGCGCTAAGTCAGTGACATGAGAGCAACTACATGCAACATATGAGGACAACGCATGTTTCCTCGCTTGTGACGGTGACTGTACTTGATAAACCCTGCGCTTAGTCAGTGACATGAGAGCAACTACATGCAACATATGAGGACAACACATGTTTCCTCGCTTGTGAAGGTGACTGTACTTGATAAACCCTGCGCTAAGTCAGTGACATGAGAGCAACTACATGCAACATATGAAGACAACGCATGTTTCCTCGCTTGTGAAGGTGACTGTACTTGATAAACCCTGCGCTCAGTCAGTGACATGAGAGCAACTTCATGCAACATATGAAGACAACGCATGTTTCCTCGCTTGTGATTGTGACTGTACTTGATAAACCCTGCGCTAAGTCAGTGACATGAGAGCAACTACATGCAACATATGAAGACAACGCATGTTTCCTCGCTTGTGAAGGTGACTCTACTTGATAAACCCTGCGCTAAGTCAGTGACATGAGAGACACACATGCAACATATGAAGACAACGCATGTTTCCTCGCTTGTGACGGTGACTGTACTTGATAAACCCTGCGCTAAGTCAGTGACATGAGAGCAACTACATGCAACATATGAAGACAACGCATGTTTTCTCGCTTGTGAAGGTGACTGTACTTGATAAACCCTGCGCTAAGTCAGTGACATGAGAGCAACTACATGCAACATACGAACACAACGCATGTTTCCTCGCTTGTGACGGTGACTGTACTTGATAAACCCTGCGCTAAGTCAGTGACATGAGAGCAACTACATGCAACATATGAAGACAACGCATGTTTCCTCGCTCTTGAAGGTGACTGTACTTGATAAACCCTAAGCTAAGTCAGTGACATGAGAGCAACTACATGTAAAATATGAAGACAACGCATGTTTCCTCGCTTGTGAAGGTGACTGTACTTGATAAACCCTGCGCTAATCAGTGACATGAGAGCAACTACATGCAACATATGAAGACAACGCATGTTTCCTCGCTTGTGACGGTGACTGTACTTGATAAACCCTGCGCTAAGTCATTGACATGAGAGCAACTACATGCAACATATGAAGACAACGCATGTTTCCTCGCTTGTGAAGGTGACTGTACGTGTTAAACCCTGCGCTAAGTCAGTGACATGAGAGCAACTACATGCAACATATGAAGACAACGCATTTTCCTCGCTTGTGAAGGTAACTGTACGTGATAAACCCTGCGCTAAGTCAGTGACATAAAAGCAACTACATGCAACATATGAAGACAACGCATGTTTCCTCGCTTGTGAAGGTGACTGTACTTGATAAACCCTGCGCTAAGTCAGTGACATGAGAGCAACTTCATGCATCATATGAAGACAACGCATGTTTCCTCGCTTGTGAAGGTGATTGTACTTGATAAACCCTGCGCTAAGTCAGTGACATGAGAGCAACTACATGCAACATATGAAGACAACGCATGTTTCCTCGCTTGTGACGGTGACTGTACTTGAAAACCCTGCGCTAAGTCAGTGACATGAGAGCAACTACATGCAACATATGTAGACAACGCATGTTTCCTCGCTTGTGAAGGTGACTGTACTTGATAAACCTTGCGCTAAGTCAGTGACATAAAAGCAACTACATGCAACATATGAAGACAACGCATGTTTCCTCGCTAGTGAAGGTGACTGTACTTGATAAACCCTGCGCTAAGTCAGTGACGTGAGAGCAACTTCATGCAACATATTAGGACAACGCATGGTTCCTCGCTTGTGACGGTGACTGTACTTGATAAACCCTGCGCTTAGTCAGTGACATGAGAGCAACTACATGCAACATATGTAGACAACGCATGTTTCCCCGCTTGTGAAGGTGACTGTACTTGATAAACTCTGCGCTAAGTCAGTGACATGAGAGCAACTACATGCAACATATGAAGACAACGCATGTTTCCTCGCTTGTGAAGGTGACTGTACTTGATAAACCCTGCGCTTAGTCAGTGACATGAGAGCAACTACATGCAACATATGAAGACAACACATGTTTCCTCGCTTGTGAAGGTGACTGTACTTGATAAACTCTGCGCTAAGTCAGTGACATGAGAGCAACTACATGCAAAATATGAAGAAAACGCATGTTTCCTCTCTTGTGAAGGTGACTGTACTTGATACACCCTGCGCTAAGTCAGTGACATGAGAGCAACTACATGCAACATATGAAGACATTGCCTGTTTCCTCGCTTGTGACGGTGACTGTACTTGATAAACCCTGCGCTTAGTCAGTGACATGAGAGCAACTACATGCAACATATGAGGACAACTCATGTTTCCTCGCTTGTGATGGTGACTGTACTTGATAAACCCTGCGCTTAGTCAGTGACATGAGAGCAACTACATGCAACATATGAAAGCAACACATGTTTCCTCACTTGTGAAGGTGACTGTACTTGATAAACCCTGCGCTAAGTCAGTGACATGAAAGCCACTTCTTGAACATAATAGGACAACGCATGTGTCCTCGCTTGTGAAGGTGACTGTACTTGATAAACCCTGCGCTTAGTCAGTGACATGAAAGCCACTTCATGCAACATATTAGAACAACGCATGTTTCCTTGCTTGTGAAGGAGACTGTACTTGATAAACTCTGCGCTTAGTCAGTGACATGAGAGCAACTACATGCAACATATTAGGACAACGCAAGTTTTCTCGCTTGTGACGGTGACTGTACTTGATAAACCCTGCGCTAAGTCAGTGACATGAGAGCAACTACATGCAACATATGAAGACAACGCATGTTTTCTCGCTTGTGACGGTGACTGTACTTGATAAACCCTGCGCTAAGTCAGTGACATGAGGGCACCTACATGCAACATATGAAGACAACGCATGTTTCCTCGCTTGTGACGGTGACTGTACGTGATAAACCCTGCGCTTAGTCAGTGACATGAAAGCAAGTACATGCAACATATGAAGACAACGCATGTTTCCTCGCTTATGACGGTGACTGTACGTGATAAACCTAAGTCAGTGACATGAAAGCAACTACATGCAACATATGAAGACAACGCATGTGTCCTCGCTTCCGAAGGTGACTGTTCTTGATAAACCCTGCGCTAAGCCTTTGACATGAGAGAAACTACATGCAACATATTAGGACAACGCATGTTTCTTCGCTTGTGACGGTGACTGTACTTGATAAACCCTGCGCTAAGTCTGTGACATGAGAGCAACTGCCTGCAACATATGAAGACAACGCATGTTTCCTCGCTTGTGACGGTGACTGTACTTGATAAACCCTGCGCTAAGTCCTTGACACGAAAGCCACTTCATGCAACATATGAAGACAACGCATGTTTCCTCGCTTGTGAAGGTGACTGAACGTGTTAAACCCTGCGCTAAGTCAGTGACATGAGAGCAACTACATGCAACATATGAAGAAAACGCATTTTCCTCGCTTGTGAAGGTAACTTTACGTGAAAAACCCTGCGCTAAGTCAGTGACATGAGAGCAACTACATGCAACATATGAAGACAACGCATGTTTCCTCGCTTGTGACGGTGACTGTACTTGATAAACCCTGCGCTAAGTCAGTGACATGAGAGCAACTACATGCAACATATGAAGACAACGCATGTTTCCTCGCTTGTGAAGGTGACTGTACTTGATAAACCCTGCGCTTAGTCAGTAAAATGAGAGCAACTACATGCAACATATAAAGACAACGCATGTTTCCTCGCTTGTGAAGGTAACTTAACTTGATACACCCTGCGCTAAGTCAGTGACATGAGAGCAACTACATGCAACATATGAAGACAACGCATGTTTCCTCGCGTGTTACGGTGACTGTACTTGATAAACCCTGCGCTAAGTCAGTGACATGAGAGCAACTACATGCAACATATGAGGACAACGCATATTTCCTCGCTTGTGACGGTGACTGTACTTGATAAACCCTGCGCTTAGTCTGTGACATGAGAGCAACTACATGCAACATATGAAGACAACACATGTTTCCTCGCTTGTGAAGGTGACTGTACTTGATAAACCCTGCGCTAAGTCAGTGACATGAGAGCAACTACATGCAACATATGAAGACAACGCATGTTTCCTCGCTTGTGAAGGTGACTGTACTTGATAAACCCTGCGCTTAGTCAGTGACATGATAGCAACTACATGCAACATATGAAAACAACGCATGTTTCCTCGCTTGTGAAGGTGACTGTACTTGATACACCCTGCGCTAAGTCAGAAACATGAGAGCAACAACATGCAACATATGAAGACAACGCATGTTTCCTCGCTTGTGACGGTGACTTTACTTGATAAACCCTGCGCTAAGTCAGTGACATGAGAGCAACTACATGCATCATATGAAGACAACGCATGTTTCCTCGCTTGTGACGGTAATTGTACTTGATAAACCCTGCGCTTAGTCAGTGACATGAGAGCAACTACATGCAACATATAAAGCCAACACATGTTTCCTCGCTTGTGAAGGTTACTGTACTTGATAAACCCTGCGCTAAGTCAGTGACATGAGAGCAACTACATGCAATATATGAAGAAAACGCATGTTTCCTCTCTTGTGAAGGTGACTGTACTTGATACACCCTGCGCTAAGTCAGGACATGAGAGCAACTACATGCAACATATGAAGACAACGCCTGTTTCCTCGCTTGTGAAGGTGACTGTACTTGATAAACCCTGCGCTAAGTCAGTGACATGAGAGCAACTACATGCAACATATGAGGACAACGCATGTTTCCTCGCTTGTGACGGTGACTGTACTTGATAAACCCTGCGCTTAGTCAGTGACATGAGAGCAACTACATGCAACATATGAAGACAACACATGTTTCCTCGCTTGTGAAGGTGACTGTACTTGATAAACCCTCATATAAGTCAGTGACATGAAAGCCACTTCTTGAACATATTAGGACAACGCATGTTTCCTCGCTTGTGAAGGTGACTGTACTTGATAAACCCTGCGGTAAGTCAGTGACATGAAAGCCACTTCATGCAACATATTAGGACAACGCATGTTTCCTCGCTTGTGAAGGAGACTGTACTTGATAAACTCTGCGCTAAGTCAGTGACATGAGAGCAACTACATGCAACATATTAGGACAACGCATGTTTTCTCGCTTGTGACGGTGACTGTACTTGATAAACCCTGCGCTTAATCAGTGACATGAGAGAAACTACATGCAACATATGAAGACAACGCATGTTTCCTCGCTGGTGACGGTGACTGTACTTGATAAACCCTGCGCTTAGTCAGTGACATGAGAGCAACTACATGCAACATATGAAGACAACGCATGTTTCCTCGCTTGTGACGGTGACTGTACGTGATACACCCTGCGCTAAGTCAGTGACATGAAAGCAAGTACATGCAACATATGAAGACAACGCATGTTTCCTCGCTTGTGACGGTGACTGTACGTGATAAACCCTGCGCTAAGTCAGTGACATGAAAGCAACTACATGCAACATATGAAGACAACGCATGTTTCCTCGCTTGTGAAGGTGACTGTTCTTGATAAACCCTGCGCTAAGTCAGTGACATGAAAGCAAATACATGCAACATATTAGGACAACGCATGTTTCCTCGCTTGTGACGGTGACTGTACTTGATAAACCCTGCGATAATTCAGTGACATGAGAGCAACTACCTGCAACATATGAAGACAACGCATGTTTCCTCGCTTGTGACGGTGACTGTACTTGATAAACCCTGCGCTAAGTCCGTGACATGAAAGCCACTTCATGCAACATATGAAGACAACGCATGTTTCCTCGCTTGTGAAGGTGACTGTACGTGTTAAACCCTGCGCTTAGTCAGTGACATGAGAGCAACTACATGCAAAATATGAAGACAACGCATTTTCCTCGCTTGTGAAGGTAACTGTACGTGATAAACCCTGCGCTAAGTCAGTGACATGAGAGCAACTACATGCAACATATGAAGACAACGCATGTTTCCTCGCTTGTGAAGGTGACTGTACTTGATAAACCCTGCGCTAAGTCAGTGACATGAGAGTAACTTAATGCATCATATGAAGACAACGCATGTTTCCTCGCTTGTGAAGGTGACTGTACTTGATAAACCCTGCGCCAAGTCAGTGACATGAGAGCAACTACATGCAACATATGAAGACAACGCATGTTTCCTCGCTTGTGACGGTGACTGTACGTGATAAACCCTGCGCTAAGTCAGTGACATGAAAGCAAGTACATGCAACATATGAAGACAACGCATGTTTCCTCGCTTGTGACGGTGACTGTACGTGATAAACCTAAGTCAGTGACATGAAAGCAACTACATGCAACATATGAAGACAACGCATGTGTCCTCGCTTTTGAAGGTGACTGTTCTTGATAAACCCTGCGCTAAGTCTTTGACATGAGAGCAACTACATGCAACATATTAGGACAACGCATGTTTCCTCGCTTGTGACGGTGACTGTACTTGATAAACCCTGCGCTATGTCTGTGACATGAGAGCAACTGCCTGCAACATATGAAGACAACGCATGTTTCCTCGCTTGTGACTGGCCATGCCGGAATCCAAGGCAATGAACGTGCAGATTTATTTGCAAAAGCGGCATGCAACAAGGGCAGCGCTGACAATAACCTTATTGTGACTCATGACCTCAAAGTAGTCTTCAAGCATAAGCTGAAAGAAATGTGGCAAAATAACTGGTCAAGCATTGAGAATAACAAACTACGTGAAATCAAAAGTAGTGTAGTGTCATGGTTATCTTCACGACGACCCTCTCGTCGGGAAGAAGTTGTTTTGACTCGGCTGCGGATCGGACACACATACCTCACTCACGGATATCTTTTGCGTAGCGAAGCCCCCCCCACTTGTGAGGTATGTGGAGTTGTTTTAAGTATGAAACACATTTTAGTTGAGTGTAAAAAATACAATGACGAGAGGAACCGTTTTAAATTAACAACTTTAAAAGAAATTTTAGCTGACGACTCAAGTCTTCTTGACAATGTTTTTAACTTTTTACAATCTTCAGAGCTACTGAGTGTTATCTAAAATAACACCAGGTAAAGCCAAAAGTCTATCGGGCACTAATAACCACGTCGTTGTGTGCCCTTTAACCCAAACTAACTAACTAACTAACTCGCTTGTGACGGTGACTGTACTTGATAAACCCTGCGCTAAGTCCTTGACATGAAAGCCACTTCATGCAACATATGAAGACAACGCATGTTTCCTCGCTTGTGAAGGTGACTGAACGTGTTAAACCCTGCGCTAAGTCAGTGACATGAGAGCAACTACATGCAACATATGTAGACAACGCATTTTCCTCGCTTGTGAAGGTAACTTTACGTGATAAACCCTGCGCTAAGTCAGTGACATGAGAGCAACTACATGCAACATATGAAGACAACGCATGTTTCCTCGCTTGTGACGGTGACTGTACTTGATAAACCCTTCGCTAAGTCAGTGACATGAGAGCAACTACATGCAACATATGAAGACAACGCATGTTTCCTCGCTTGTGAAGGTGACTGTACTTGATAAACCCTGCGCTTAGTCAGTGAAATGAGAGCAACTACATGCAACATATAAAGACAACGCATGTTTCCTCGCTTGTGAAGGTGACTTAACTTGATACACCCTGCGCTAAGTCAGTGACATGAGAGCAACTACATGCAACATATGAAGACAACGCATGTTTCCTCGCTTGTTATGGTGACTGTACTTGATAAACCCTGCGCTAAGTCAGTGACATGAGAGCAACTACATGCAACATATGAGGACAACGCATATTTCCTCGCTTGTGACGGTGACTGTACTTGATAAACCCTGCGCTTAGTCAGTGACATGAGAGCAACTACATGCAACATATGAAGACAACACATGTTTCCTCGCTTGTGAAGGTGACTGTACTTGATAAACCCTGCGCTAAGTCAGTGACATGAGAGCAACTACATGCAACATATGAAGACAACGCATGTTTCCTCGCTTGTGAAGGTGACTGTACTTGATAAACCCTGCGCTTAGTCAGTGACATGATAGCAACTACATGCAACATATGAAAACAACGCATGTTTCCTCGCTTGTGAAGGTGACTGTACTTGATACACCCTGCGCTAAGTCAGTGACATGAGAGCAACTACATGCAACATATGAAGACAACGCATGTTTCCTCGCTTGTGACGGTGACTTTACTTGATAAACCCTGCGCTAAGTCAGTGACATGAGAGCAACTACATGCATCATATGAAGACAACGCATGTGTCCTCGCTTGTGACGGTAATTGTACTTGATAAACCCTGCGCTTAGTCAGTGACATGAGAGCAACTACATGCAACATATAAAGCCAACACATGTTTCCTCGCTTGTGAAGGTTACTGTACTTGATAAACCCTGCGCTAAGTCAGTGACATGAGAGCAACTACATGCAATATATGAAGAAAACGCATGTTTCCTCTCTTGTGAAGGTGACTGTACTTGATACACCCTGCGCTAAGTCAGTGACATGAGAGCAACTACATGCAACATATGAAGACAACGCCTGTTTCCTCGCTTGTGAAGGTGACTGTACTTGATAAACCCTGCGCTAAGTCAGTGACATGAGAGCAACTACATGCAACATATGAGGACAACGCATGTTTCCTCGCTTGTGACGGTGACTGTACTTGATAAACCCTGCGCTAAGTCAGTGACATGAAAGCCACTTCTTGAACATATTAGGACAACGCATGTTTCCTCGCTTGTGAAGGTGACTGTACTTGATAAACCCTGCGGTAAGTCAGTGACATGAAAGCCACTTCATGCAACATATTAGGACAACGCATGTTTCCTCGCTTGTGAAGGAGACTGTACTTGATAAACTCTGCGCTAAGTCAGTGACATGAGAGCAACTACATGCAACATATTAGGACAACGCATGTTTTCTCGCTTGTGACGGTGACTGTACTTGATAAACCCTGCGCTTAATCAGTGACATGAGAGAAACTACATGCAACATATGAAGACAACGCATGTTTCCTCGCTTGTGACGGTGACTGTACTTGATAAACCCTGCGCTTAGTCAGTGACATGAGAGCAACTACATGCAACATATGAAGACAACGCATGTTTCCTCGCTTGTGACGGTGACTGTACGTGATAAACCCTGCGCTAAGTCAGTGACATGAAAGCAACTACATGCAACATATGAAGACAACGCATGTTTCCTCGCTTGTGAAGGTGACTGTACTTGATAAACCCTGCGCTAAGTCAGTGACATGAGAGTAACTTCATGCATCATATGAAGACAACGCATGTTTCCTCGCTTGTGAAGGTGACTGTACTTGATAAACCCTGCGCCAAGTCAGTGACATAAGAGCAACTACATGCAACATATGAAGACAACGCATGTTTCCTCGCTTGTGACGGTGACTGTACTTGAAAACCCTGCGCTAAGTCAGTGACATGAGAGCAACTACATGCAACATATGTAGACAACGCATGTTTCCTCGCTTGTGAAGGTGACTGTACTTGATAAACCCTGCGCTAAGTCAGTGACATGAAAGCAACTACATGCAACATATGAAGACAACGCAAGTTTCCTCGCTAGTGAAGGTGACTGTACTTGATAAACCCTGCGCTAAGTCAGTGACGTGAGAGCAACTACATGCAACATATTAGGACAACGCATGTTTCCTCGCTTGTGACGGTGACTGTACTTGAGCAACCCTGCGCTAAGTCAGTGACATGAGAGCAACTACATGCAACATATGTAGACAACGCATGTTTCCTTGCTTGTGATGGTGACTGTACTTGATAAACCCTGCGCTAAGTCAGTGACATGAGAGCAACTACATGCAACATATGAAGACAACGCATGTTTCCTCGCTTGTGAAGGTGACTGTACTTGATAAACCCTGCGCTAAGTCAGTGACATGAGAGCAACTACATGCAACATATGAAGACAACGCATGTTTCCTCGCTTGTGAAGGTGACTGTACTTGATAAACCCTGCGCTAAGTCAGTGACATGAGAGCAACTACATGCAACATATGAAGACAACGCATGTTTCCTTGCTTGTGACGGTGACTGTACTTGATAAACCCTGCGCTAAGTCAGTGACATGAGAGCAACTACATGCAACATATGAACACAAAGCATGTTTCCTCACTTGTGACGGTGACTGTACTTGAAAAACCCTGCGCTTATTCAGAGACATGAGAGCAACTTCATGCATCATATGTAGACAACGCATGTTTCCTCGCTTGTGACGGTGATTGTACTTGATAAACCCTGCGCTTAGTCAGTGACATGAGAGCAACTACAAGCAACATATGAAGACAACGCATGTTTCCTCGCTTGTGACGGTGACTGTACTTGATAAACCCTGCGCTAAGTCAGTGACATGAGAGCAACTACATGCAACATATGTAGATAACGCATGTTTCCTCGCTTGTGACGGTGACTGTACGTGATAAACCCTGCCTTAAGTCAGTGACATGAGAGCAACTACATGCAACATATTAGGACAACGCATGTTTCCTCGCTTGTGAAGGTGACTGTACTTAATAAACCCTGCGCTTAGTCAGTGACATGAGAGCAACTACATGCAACATATGAAGACAACGCATGTTTCCTCGCTTGTGACGGTGACTGTACTTGATAAACCCTGCGCTAAGTCAGTGACATGAGAGCAATTACATGCAACATATGAAGACAACGCATGTTTCCTCGCTTGTGAAGGTGACTGTACTTGATCAACCCTGCGCTTAGTCAGTGACATGAGAGCAACTTCATGCAACATATGAAGACAACGCATGTTTCCTCGCTTGTTACGGTGACTGTACTTGATAAACCCTGCGCTTAGTCAGTGACATGAGAGCAACTACATGCAACATATGAGGACAACGCATGTTTCCTCGCTTGTGACGGTGACAGTACTTGATAAACCCTGCGCTTAGTCAGTGACATGAGAGCAACTACATGCAACATATGAAGACAACACATGTTTCCTCGCTTTTGAAGGTGAGTGTACTTGATAAACCCTGCGCTAAGTCAGTGACATGAGAGCAACTACATGCAACATATGAAGACAACGCATGTTTCCTCGCTTGTGAAGGTGACTGTACTTGATAAACCCTGCGCTTAGTCAGTGACATGATAGCAACTACATGCAACATATGAAGACAACGCATGTTTCCTCGCTTGTGAAGGTGACTGTACTTGATACACCCTTCGCTAAGTCAGTGACATGAGAGCAACTACATGCAACATATGAAGACAACGCATGTTTCCTCGCTTGTGACGGTGACTGTACTTGATAAACCCTGCGCTAAGTCAGTGACATGAGAGCAACTTCATGCAACATATGAAGACAACGCATGTTTCCTCGCTTGTGACGGTGACTGTACTTGATAAACCCTGCGCTTAGTCAGTGACATGAGAGCAACTACATGCAACATATGAAGACAACACATGTTTCCTCGCTTGTGAAGGTGACTGTACTTGTTAAACGCTGCGCTAAGTCAGTGACATGAGAGCAACTACATGCAAAATATGAAGAAAACGCATGTTTCCTCTCTTGTGAAGGTGACTGTACTTGATACACCCTGCGCTAAGTCAGTGACATGAGAGCACCAACATGCAACATATGAAGACAACGCCTGTTTCCTCGCTTGTGACGGTGACTGTACTTGATAAACCCTGCGCTAAGTCAGTGACATGAGAGCAACTACATGCAACATATGAGGACAACGCATGTTTCCTCGCTTGTGACGGTGACTGTACTTGATAAACCCTGCGCTTAGTCAGTGACATGAGAGCAACTTCATGCAACATATGAAGACAACACATGTTTTTTCACTTGTGAAGGTGACTGTACTTGATAAACCCTGCGCTAAGTCAGTGACATGAAAGCCACTTCTTGAACATAATAGGACAACGCATGTTTCCTCGCTTGTGAAGGTGACTGTACTTGATTAACCCTGCGCTAAGTCAGTGACATGAATGCCACTTCATGCAACATATTAGGACAACGCATGTTTCCTTGCTTGTGAAGGAAACTGTACTTGATAAACTCTGCGCTAAGTCAGTGACATGAGAGCAACTACATGCAACATATTAGGACAACGCATGTTTTCTGGCTTGTGACGGTAACTGTACTTGATAAACCCTGCGCTAAGTCAGTGACATGAGAGCAACTACATGCAACATATGAAGACAACGCATGTTTCCTCGCTTGTGACGGTGACTGTACTTGATAAACCCTGCGCTTAGTCAGTGACATGAGAGCAACTACATGCAACATATAAAGACAACGCATGTTTCCCCGCTTGTGACGGTGACTGTACGTGATAAACCCTGCGCTAAGTCAGTGACATGAAAGCAAGTACATGAAACATATGAAGACAACGCATGTTTCCTCGCTTGTGACGGTGACTGTACGTGATAAACCCTGCGCTAAGTCAGTGACATGAAAGCAACTACATGCAACATATGAAGACAACGCATGTGTCCTCGCTTGTGAAGGTGACTGTTCTTGATAAACCCTGCGCTAAGTCATTGACATGAGAGCAACTACATGCAACATATTAGGACAACGCATGTTTCCTCGCTTGTGACGGTGACTGTACTTGATAAACCCTGTGCTAAATCAGTGACATTAGAGCAACTACCTGCAACATATGAAGACAACGAATGTTTCCTCGCTTGTGACGGTGACTGTACTTGATAAACCCTGCGCTAAGTCCGTGACATGAAAGCCACTTCATGCAACATATGAAGACAACGCATGTTTCCTCGCTTATGAAGGTGACTGTACGTGTTAAACCCTGCGCTTAGTCAGTGACATGAGAGCAACTACATGCAACATATGAAGACAACGCATTTTCCTCGCTTGTGAAGGTAACTGTACGTGATAAACCCTGCGCTAAGTCAGTGACATGAGAGCAACTACATGCAACATATGAAGACAACGCATGTTTCCTCGCTTGTGAAGGTGACTGTACTTGATACACCCTGCGCTAAGTCAGTGACATGAGAGCAACTACATGCAACATATGAAGACAACGCCTGTTTCCTCGCTTGTGAAGGTGACTGTACTTGATAAACCCTGCGCTAAGTCAGTGACATGAGAGCAACTACATGCAACATATGAGGACAACGCATGTTTCCTCGCTTGTGACGGTGACTGTACTTGATAAACCCTGCGCTAAGTCAGTGACATGAAAGCCACTTCTTGAACATATTAGGACAACGCATGTTTCCTCGCTTGTGAAGGTGACTGTACTTGATAAACCCTGCGGTAAGTCAGTGACATGAAAGCCACTTCATGCAACATATTAGGACAACGCATGTTTCCTCGCTTGTGAAGGAGACTGTACTTGATAAACTCTGCGCTAAGTCAGTGACATGAGAGCAACTACATGCAACATATTAGGACAACGCATGTTTTCTCGCTTGTGACGGTGACTGTACTTGATAAACCCTGCGCTTAATCAGTGACATGAGAGAAACTACATGCAACATATGAAGACAACGCATGTTTCCTCGCTTGTGACGGTGACTGTACTTGATAAACCCTGCGCTTAGTCAGTGACATGAGAGCAACTACATGCAACATATGAAGACAACGCATGTTTCCTCGCTTGTGACGGTGACTGTACGTGATAAACCCTGCGCTAAGTCAGTGACATGAAAGCAACTACATGCAACATATGAAGACAACGCATGTTTCCTCGCTTGTGAAGGTGACTGTACTTGATAAACCCTGCGCTAAGTCAGTGACATGAGAGTAACTTCATGCATCATATGAAGACAACGCATGTTTCCTCGCTTGTGAAGGTGACTGTACTTGATAAACCCTGCGCCAAGTCAGTGACATAAGAGCAACTACATGCAACATATGAAGACAACGCATGTTTCCTCGCTTGTGACGGTGACTGTACTTGAAAACCCTGCGCTAAGTCAGTGACATGAGAGCAACTACATGCAACATATGTAGACAACGCATGTTTCCTCGCTTGTGAAGGTGACTGTACTTGATAAACCCTGCGCTAAGTCAGTGACATGAAAGCAACTACATGCAACATATGAAGACAACGCAAGTTTCCTCGCTAGTGAAGGTGACTGTACTTGATAAACCCTGCGCTAAGTCAGTGACGTGAGAGCAACTACATGCAACATATTAGGACAACGCATGTTTCCTCGCTTGTGACGGTGACTGTACTTGAGCAACCCTGCGCTAAGTCAGTGACATGAGAGCAACTACATGCAACATATGTAGACAACGCATGTTTCCTTGCTTGTGATGGTGACTGTACTTGATAAACCCTGCGCTAAGTCAGTGACATGAGAGCAACTACATGCAACATATGAAGACAACGCATGTTTCCTCGCTTGTGAAGGTGACTGTACTTGATAAACCCTGCGCTAAGTCAGTGACATGAGAGCAACTACATGCAACATATGAAGACAACGCATGTTTCCTCGCTTGTGAAGGTGACTGTACTTGATAAACCCTGCGCTAAGTCAGTGACATGAGAGCAACTACATGCAACATATGAAGACAACGCATGTTTCCTTGCTTGTGACGGTGACTGTACTTGATAAACCCTGCGCTAAGTCAGTGACATGAGAGCAACTACATGCAACATATGAACACAAAGCATGTTTCCTCACTTGTGACGGTGACTGTACTTGAAAAACCCTGCGCTTATTCAGAGACATGAGAGCAACTTCATGCATCATATGTAGACAACGCATGTTTCCTCGCTTGTGACGGTGATTGTACTTGATAAACCCTGCGCTTAGTCAGTGACATGAGAGCAACTACAAGCAACATATGAAGACAACGCATGTTTCCTCGCTTGTGACGGTGACTGTACTTGATAAACCCTGCGCTAAGTCAGTGACATGAGAGCAACTACATGCAACATATGTAGATAACGCATGTTTCCTCGCTTGTGACGGTGACTGTACGTGATAAACCCTGCCTTAAGTCAGTGACATGAGAGCAACTACATGCAACATATTAGGACAACGCATGTTTCCTCGCTTGTGAAGGTGACTGTACTTAATAAACCCTGCGCTTAGTCAGTGACATGAGAGCAACTACATGCAACATATGAAGACAACGCATGTTTCCTCGCTTGTGACGGTGACTGTACTTGATAAACCCTGCGCTAAGTCAGTGACATGAGAGCAATTACATGCAACATATGAAGACAACGCATGTTTCCTCGCTTGTGAAGGTGACTGTACTTGATCAACCCTGCGCTTAGTCAGTGACATGAGAGCAACTTCATGCAACATATGAAGACAACGCATGTTTCCTCGCTTGTTACGGTGACTGTACTTGATAAACCCTGCGCTTAGTCAGTGACATGAGAGCAACTACATGCAACATATGAGGACAACGCATGTTTCCTCGCTTGTGACGGTGACAGTACTTGATAAACCCTGCGCTTAGTCAGTGACATGAGAGCAACTACATGCAACATATGAAGACAAAAACATGTTTCCTCGCTTTTGAAGGTGAGTGTACTTGATAAACCCTGCGCTAAGTCAGTGACATGAGAGCAACTACATGCAACATATGAAGACAACGCATGTTTCCTCGCTTGTGAAGGTGACTGTACTTGATAAACCCTGCGCTTAGTCAGTGACATGATAGCAACTACATGCAACATATGAAGACAACGCATGTTTCCTCGCTTGTGAAGGTGACTGTACTTGATACACCCTTCGCTAAGTCAGTGACATGAGAGCAACTACATGCAACATATGAAGACAACGCATGTTTCCTCGCTTGTGACGGTGACTGTACTTGATAAACCCTGCGCTAAGTCAGTGACATGAGAGCAACTTCATGCAACATATGAAGACAACGCATGTTTCCTCGCTTGTGACGGTGACTGTACTTGATAAACCCTGCGCTTAGTCAGTGACATGAGAGCAACTACATGCAACATATGAAGACAACACATGTTTCCTCGCTTGTGAAGGTGACTGTACTTGTTAAACGCTGCGCTAAGTCAGTGACATGAGAGCAACTACATGCAAAATATGAAGAAAACGCATGTTTCCTCTCTTGTGAAGGTGACTGTACTTGATACACCCTGCGCTAAGTCAGTGACATGAGAGCACCAACATGCAACATATGAAGACAACGCCTGTTTCCTCGCTTGTGACGGTGACTGTACTTGATAAACCCTGCGCTAAGTCAGTGACATGAGAGCAACTACATGCAACATATGAGGACAACGCATGTTTCCTCGCTTGTGACGGTGACTGTACTTGATAAACCCTGCGCTTAGTCAGTGACATGAGAGCAACTTCATGCAACATATGAAGACAACACATGTTTTTTCACTTGTGAAGGTGACTGTACTTGATAAACCCTGCGCTAAGTCAGTGACATGAAAGCCACTTCTTGAACATAATAGGACAACGCATGTTTCCTCGCTTGTGAAGGTGACTGTACTTGATTAACCCTGCGCTAAGTCAGTGACATGAATGCCACTTCATGCAACATATTAGGACAACGCATGTTTCCTTGCTTGTGAAGGAAACTGTACTTGATAAACTCTGCGCTAAGTCAGTGACATGAGAGCAACTACATGCAACATATTAGGACAACGCATGTTTTCTGGCTTGTGACGGTAACTGTACTTGATAAACCCTGCGCTAAGTCAGTGACATGAGAGCAACTACATGCAACATATGAAGACAACGCATGTTTCCTCGCTTGTGACGGTGACTGTACTTGATAAACCCTGCGCTTAGTCAGTGACATGAGAGCAACTACATGCAACATATAAAGACAACGCATGTTTCCCCGCTTGTGACGGTGACTGTACGTGATAAACCCTGCGCTAAGTCAGTGACATGAAAGCAAGTACATGAAACATATGAAGACAACGCATGTTTCCTCGCTTGTGACGGTGACTGTACGTGATAAACCCTGCGCTAAGTCAGTGACATGAAAGCAACTACATGCAACATATGAAGACAACGCATGTGTCCTCGCTTGTGAAGGTGACTGTTCTTGATAAACCCTGCGCTAAGTCATTGACATGAGAGCAACTACATGCAACATATTAGGACAACGCATGTTTCCTCGCTTGTGACGGTGACTGTACTTGATAAACCCTGTGCTAAATCAGTGACATTAGAGCAACTACCTGCAACATATGAAGACAACGAATGTTTCCTCGCTTGTGACGGTGACTGTACTTGATAAACCCTGCGCTAAGTCCGTGACATGAAAGCCACTTCATGCAACATATGAAGACAACGCATGTTTCCTCGCTTATGAAGGTGACTGTACGTGTTAAACCCTGCGCTTAGTCAGTGACATGAGAGCAACTACATGCAACATATGAAGACAACGCATTTTCCTCGCTTGTGAAGGTAACTGTACGTGATAAACCCTGCGCTAAGTCAGTGACATGAGAGCAACTACATGCAACATATGAAGACAACGCATGTTTCCTCGCTTGTGAAGGTGACTGTACTTGATAAACCCTGCGCTAAGTCAGTGACATGAGAGCAACTTCATGCATCATATGAAGACAACGCATGTTTCCTCGCTTGTGAAGGTAATTGTACTTGATAAACCCTGCGCTAAGTCAGTGACATGAGAGCAACTACATGCAACATATGAAGACAACGCATGTTTCCACGCTTGTGACGGTGACTGTACTTGAAAACCCTGCGCTAAGTCAGTGACATGAGAGCAACTACATGCAACATATGTAGACAACGCATGTTTCCTCGCTTGTGAAGGTGACTGTACTTGATAAACCTTGCGCTAAGTCAGTGACATAAAAGCAACTACATGCAACATATGAAGACTACGCATGTTTCCTCGCAAGTGAAGGTGACTGTACTTGATAAACCCTGCGCTAAGTCAGTGACGTGAGAGCAACGTCATGCAACATATTAGGACAACGCATGTTTCCTCGCTTGTGACGGTGACTGTACTTGATAAACCCTGCGCTTAGTCAGTGACATAGGAGCAACTACATGCAACATATGTAGACAACGCATGTTTCCTCGCTTGTGAAGGTGACTGTACTTGATAAACCCTGCTCTAAGTCAGTGACATGAGAGCAACTACATGCAACATATGAAGACAACGCATGGTTCCTCGCTTGTGAAGGTGACTGTACTTGATAAACCCTGCGCTTAGTCAGTGACATGAGAGCAACTACATGCAACATATGAAGACAACGCATGTTTCCTCGCTTGTAAAGGTGACTGTACTTGACCAACCCTGCGCTAAGTCAGTGACATGAGAGCAACTACATGCAACATATGAAGACAACGCATGTTTCCTCGCTTGTGACGGTGACTGTACTTGATAAACCCTGCGCTAAGTCAGTGACATGAGAGCAACTACATGCAACATATGATTACAACGCATGTTTCCTCGCTTGTGACGGTGACTGTACTTGATAAACCCTGCGCTTAGTCAGTGACATGAGAGCAACCACATGCAACATATGAAGACAACACATGTTTCCTCGCTTGTGAAGGTGACTGTACTTGATAAACCTTGCGCTAAGTCAGTGACATGAGAGCAACTACATGCAACATTTGAAGACAACGCATGTTTCCTCGCTTGTGAAGGTGACTGTACTTGATAAACCCTGCGCTAAGTCAAGGACATGACAGCAACTACATGCAACATATGAAGACAATGCATGTTTCCTCGCTTGTGAAGGTGACTGTATTTGATACACCCTGCGCTAAGTCAGTGATATGAGAGCAACTACATGCTAACATATGAAGACAACGCATGTTTCCTCGCTTGTGAAGGTGACTGTACGTGTTAAACCCTGCGCTAAGTCAGTGACATGAGAGCAACTACATGCAACATATGAAGACAACGCATTTTCCTCGCTTGAGAAGGTAACTGTACGTGATAAACCCTGCGCTAAGTCAGTGACATGAGAGCAACTACATGCAACATATGAAGACAACGCATGTTTCCTCGCTTGTGAAGTTGACTGTACTTGATAAACCCTGCGCTAACTCAGTGACATGAGAGCAACTTCATGCATCATATGATGACAACGCATGTTTCCTCGCTTGTGAAGGTGACTGTACTTGATAAACCCTGCGCTTAGTCAGTGACATGAGAGCAACTATTTGCAACATATGAAGACAACGCATGTTTCCTCGCTTGTGACGGTGACTGTACTTGAAAACCCTGCGCTAAGTCAGTGACATGAGAGCAACTACATGCAACATATGTAGACAACGCATGTTTCCTCGCTTGTGAAGGTGACTGTACTTGATAAACCCTGCGCTAAGTCAGTGACATGAAAGCAACTACATGCAACATATGAAGACAACGCATGTTTCCTCGCTAGTGAAGATGACTGTACTTGATAAACCCTGCGCTAAGTCAGTGACGTGAGAGCAACTACATGCAACATATTAGGACAACGCATGTTTCCTCGCTTGTGACGGTGACTGTACTTAATAAACCCTGCGCTAAGTCAGTGACATGAGAGCAACTACATGCAACATATGTAGACAACGCATGTTTCCTCGCTTGTGAAGGTGACTGTACTTGATAAACCCTGCGCTAAGTCAGTGACATGAGAGCAACTACATGCAACATATAAAAAATCAACGCATGTTTCCTCGCTTGTGAAGGTGACTGTACTTGATAAACCCTGCGCTAAGTCAGTGACATGAGAGCAACTACATGCAACATATGAAGACAACGCATGTTTCCTCGCTTGTAAAGGTGAATGTACTCGATAAACCCTGCGCTTAGTCAGTGACATGAGAGCAACTACATGCAACATATGAAGAGAACGCATGTTTCCTCGCTTGTGACGGTGACTGTACTTGATAAACCCTAGACTAAGTCAGTGACATGAGAGCAACTACATGCAACATATGAAGACAACGCATGTTTCCTCGCTTGTGACGGTGACTTTACTTGATAAACCCTGCGCTAAGTCAGTGACATGAGAGCAACTACATGCAACATATGTAGACAATGCATGTTTCCTCGCTTGTGACGGTGACTGTACGTGAAAAACCCTGCGTTCAGTCAGTGACATGAGAGAAACTGCATGCAACATATTAGGCCAACGCATGTTTCCTCGCTTGTGAAGGTGACTGTACTTAATAAACCCTGTGCTTAGTCAGTGACATGAGAGCAACTACATGCTACATATGAAGACAACGCATGTTTCCTCGCTTGTGACGGTGACTGTACTTGATAAACCCTGCGCTAAGTCAGTGACATGAGAGCAACTACATGCAACATATGAAGACAACGCATGTTTCCTCGCTTGTGAAGGTAACTGTACTTGATAAACCCTGCGCTAAGTCAGTGACATGAGACAAACTACATGCAAAATATGAAGACAACGCATGTTTCCTCACTTGTGACGGTGACTGTACTTGATAAACCCTGCGCTAAGTCAGTGACATGAGAGCAACTACATGCAACATATGAAGACAACGCATGTTTCATCGCTTGTGAAGGTGACTGTACTTGATAAACCCTGCGCTAAGTCAGTGACATGAGAGTAACTACATGCAACATATGAAGACAGCGCATGTTTCCTCGCTTGTGAAGGTGACTTTACTTGATACACCCTGCGCTAAGTCAGTGACATAAGAGCAACTACATGCAACATATGAAGACAACGCATGTTTCCTCGCTTGTGCCGGTGACTGTACTTGATAAACCCTGCGCTAAGTCAGTGACATGAGAGCAACTACATGCAACATATGAGGACAACGCATGTTTCCTCGCTTGTGACGGTGACTGTACTTGATAAACCCTGCGCTTAGTCAGTGACATGAGAGCAACTACATGCAACATATAAAGACAACGCATGTTTCCCCGCTTGTGACGGTGACTGTACGTGATAAACCCTGCGCTAATTCAGTGACATGAAAGCAAGTACATGAAACATATGAAGACAACGCATGTTTCCTCGCTTGTGACGGTGACTGTACGTGATAAACCCTGCGCTAAGTCAGTGACATGAAAGCAACTACATGCAACATATGAAGACAACGCATGTGTCCTCGCTTGTGAAGGTGACTGTTCTTGATAAACCCTGCGCTAAGTCATTGACATGAGAGCAACTACATGCAACATATTAGGACAACGCATGTTTCCTCGCTTGTGACGGTGACTGTACTTGATAAACCCTGTGCTAAATCAGTGACATTAGAGCAACTACCTGCAACATATGAAGACAACGAATGTTTCCTCGCTTGTGACGGTGACTGTACTTGATAAACCCTGCGCTAAGTCCGTGACATGAAAGCCACTTCATGCAACATATGAAGACAACGCATGTTTCCTCGCTTATGAAGGTGACTGTACGTGTTAAACCCTGCGCTTAGTCAGTGACATGAGAGCAACTACATGCAACATATGAAGACAACGCATTTTCCTCGCTTGTGAAGGTAACTGTACGTGATAAACCCTGCGCTAAGTCAGTGACATGAGAGCAACTACATGCAACATATGAAGACAACGCATGTTTCCTCGCTTGTGAAGGTGACTGTACTTGATAAACCCTGCGCTAAGTCAGTGACATGAGAGCAACTTCATGCATCATATGAAGACAACGCATGTTTCCTCGCTTGTGAAGGTAATTGTACTTGATAAACCCTGCGCTAAGTCAGTGACATGAGAGCAACTACATGCAACATATGAAGACAACGCATGTTTCCACGCTTGTGACGGTGACTGTACTTGAAAACCCTGCGCTAAGTCAGTGACATGAGAGCAACTACATGCAACATATGTAGACAACGCATGTTTCCTCGCTTGTGAAGGTGACTGTACTTGATAAACCTTGCGCTAAGTCAGTGACATAAAAGCAACTACATGCAACATATGAAGACAACGCATGTTTCCTCGCAAGTGAAGGTGACTGTACTTGATAAACCCTGCGCTAAGTCAGTGACGTGAGAGCAACTTCATGCAACATATTAGGACAACGCATGTTTCCTCGCTTGTGACGGTGACTGTACTTGATAAACCCTGCGCTTAGTCAGTGACATAGGAGCAACTACATGCAACATATGTAGACAACGCATGTTTCCTCGCTTGTGAAGGTGACTGTACTTGATAAACCCTGCTCTAAGTCAGTGACATGAGAGCAACTACATGCAACATATGAAGACAACGCATGGTTCCTCGCTTGTGAAGGTGACTGTACTTGATAAACCCTGCGCTTAGTCAGTGACATGAGAGCAACTACATGCAACATATGAAGACAACGCATGTTTCCTCGCTTGTAAAGGTGACTGTACTTGACCAACCCTGCGCTAAGTCAGTGACATGAGAGCAACTACATGCAACATATGAAGACAACGCATGTTTCCTCGCTTGTGACGGTGACTGTACTTGATAAACCCTGCGCTAAGTCAGTGACATGAGAGCAACTACATGCAACATATGATTACAACGCATGTTTCCTCGCTTGTGACGGTGACTGTACTTGATAAACCCTGCGCTTAGTCAGTGACATGAGAGCAACTACATGCAACATATGAAGACAACACATGTTTCCTCGCTTGTGAAGGTGACTGTACTTGATAAACCTTGCGCTAAGTCAGTGACATGAGAGCAACTACATGCAACATTTGAAGACAACGCATGTTTCCTCGCTTGTGAAGGTGACTGTACTTGATAAACCCTGCGCTAAGTCAAGGACATGACAGCAACTACATGCAACATATGAAGACAATGCATGTTTCCTCGCTTGTGAAGGTGACTGTATTTGATACACCCTGCGCTAAGTCAGTGATATGAGAGCAACTACATGCTAACATATGAAGACAACGCATGTTTCCTCGCTTGTGAAGGTGACTGTACGTGTTAAACCCTGCGCTAAGTCAGTGACATGAGAGCAACTACATGCAACATATGAAGACAACGCATTTTCCTCGCTTGAGAAGGTAACTGTACGTGATAAACCCTGCGCTAAGTCAGTGACATGAGAGCAACTACATGCAACATATGAAGACAACGCATGTTTCCTCGCTTGTGAAGTTGACTGTACTTGATAAACCCTGCGCTAACTCAGTGACATGAGAGCAACTTCATGCATCATATGATGACAACGCATGTTTCCTCGCTTGTGAAGGTGACTGTACTTGATAAACCCTGCGCTTAGTCAGTGACATGAGAGCAACTATTTGCAACATATGAAGACAACGCATGTTTCCTCGCTTGTGACGGTGACTGTACTTGAAAACCCTGCGCTAAGTCAGTGACATGAGAGCAACTACATGCAACATATGTAGACAACGCATGTTTCCTCGCTTGTGAAGGTGACTGTACTTGATAAACCCTGCGCTAAGTCAGTGACATGAAAGCAACTACATGCAACATATGAAGACAACGCATGTTTCCTCGCTAGTGAAGATGACTGTACTTGATAAACCCTGCGCTAAGTCAGTGACGTGAGAGCAACTACATGCAACATATTAGGACAACGCATGTTTCCTCGCTTGTGACGGTGACTGTACTTAATAAACCCTGCGCTAAGTCAGTGACATGAGAGCAACTACATGCAACATATGTAGACAACGCATGTTTCCTCGCTTGTGAAGGTGACTGTACTTGATAAACCCTGCGCTAAGTCAGTGACATGAGAGCAACAACATGCAACATATAAAAAATCAACGCATGTTTCCTCGCTTGTGAAGGTGACTGTACTTGATAAACCCTGCGCTAAGTCAGTGACATGAGAGCAACTACATGCAACATATGAAGACAACGCATGTTTCCTCGCTTGTAAAGGTGAATGTACTCGATAAACCCTGCGCTTAGTCAGTGACATGAGAGCAACTACATGCAACATATGAAGAGAACGCATGTTTCCTCGCTTGTGACGGTGACTGTACTTGATAAACCCTAGACTAAGTCAGTGACATGAGAGCAACTACATGCAACATATGAAGACAACGCATGTTTCCTCGCTTGTGACGGTGACTGTACTTGATAAACCTTGCGCTAAGTCAGAGACATGAGAGCAACCACATGCATCATATGTAGACAACGCATGTTTTCTCGCTTGTGACGGTGACTGTACTTGATAAACCCTGCGCTAAGTCAGTGACATGAGAGCAACTACAAGCAACATATGAAGACAACGCATGTTTCCTCGCTTGTGACGGTGACTTTACTTGATAAACCCTGCGCTAAGTCAGTGACATGAGAGCAACTACATGCAACATATGTAGACAATGCATGTTTCCTCGCTTGTGACGGTGACTGTACGTGAAAAACCCTGCGTTCAGTCAGTGACATGAGAGAAACTGCATGCAACATATTAGGCCAACGCATGTTTCCTCGCTTGTGAAGGTGACTGTACTTAATAAACCCTGTGCTTAGTCAGTGACATGAGAGCAACTACATGCTACATATGAAGACAACGCATGTTTCCTCGCTTGTGACGGTGACTGTACTTGATAAACCCTGCGCTAAGTCAGTGACATGAGAGCAACTACATGCAACATATGAAGACAACGCATGTTTCCTCGCTTGTGAAGGTAACTGTACTTGATAAACCCTGCGCTAAGTCAGTGACATGAGACAAACTACATGCAAAATATGAAGACAACGCATGTTTCCTCACTTGTGACGGTGACTGTACTTGATAAACCCTGCGCTAAGTCAGTGACATGAGAGCAACTACATGCAACATATGAAGACAACGCATGTTTCATCGCTTGTGAAGGTGACTGTACTTGATAAACCCTGCGCTAAGTCAGTGACATGAGAGTAACTACATGCAACATATGAAGACAGCGCATGTTTCCTCGCTTGTGAAGGTGACTTTACTTGATACACCCTGCGCTAAGTCAGTGACATAAGAGCAACTACATGCAACATATGAAGACAACGCATGTTTCCTCGCTTGTGCCGGTGACTGTACTTGATAAACCCTGCGCTAAGTCAGTGACATGAGAGCAACTACATGCAACATATGAGGACAACGCATGTTTCCTCGCTTGTGACGGTGACTGTACTTGATAAACCCTGCGCTTAGTCAGTGACATGAGAGCAACTACATGCAACATATGAAGACAACACATGTTTCCTCGCTTGTGAAGGTGACTGTACTTGATAAACCCTGCGCTAAGTCAGTGACATGAGAGCAACTACATGCAACATAAGAACACAACGCATGTTTCCTCGCTTGTGAAGGTGACTGTACTTGATAAACCCTGCGCTAAGTCAGTGACATGAGAGCAACTACATGCAACATATGAGGACAACGCATGTTTCCTCGCTTGTGACGGTGACTGTACTTGATAAACCCTGCGCTTAGTCAGTGACATGAGAGCAACTACATGCAACACATGAAGACAACACATGTTTCCTCGCTTGTGAAGGTGACTGTACTTGATAAACCCTGCGCTAAGTCAGTGACATGAGAGCAACTACATGCAACATATGAAGACAACGCATGTTTCCTCGCTTGTGAAGGTTACTGTACTTGATAAACCCTGCGCTAAGTCAGTGACATGAGAGCAACTTCATGCAACATATGAAGACAACGCATGTTTCCTCGCTTGTGATTGTGACTGTATTTGAAAAACCCTGCGCTAAGTCAGTGACATGAGAGCAACTACATGCAACATATGAAGACAACGCATGTTTCCTCGCTTGTGAAGGTGACTGTACTTGATAAACCCTGCGCTAAGTCAGTGACATGAGAGACACACATGCAACATATGAAGACAACGCATGTTTCCTGTTGTGACGGTGACTGTACTTGATAAACCCTGCGCTAAGTCAGTGACATGAGAGCAACTACATGCAACATATGAAGACAACGCATGTTTTTTCGCTTGTGAAGGTGACTGTACTTGATAAACCCTGCGCTAAGTCAGTGACATGAGAGCAACTACATGCAACATACGAACACAACGCATGTTTCCTCGCTTGTGACGGTGACTGTACTTGATAAACCCTGCGCTAAGTCAGTGACATGAGAGCAACTACATGCAACATATGAAGACAACGCATGTTTCCTCGCTCTTAAAGGTGACTGTACTTGATAAACCCTAAGCTAAGTCAGTGACATGAGAGCAACTACATGCAAAATATGAAGACAACGCATGTTTCCTCGCTTGTGAAGGTGACTGTACTTGATAAACCCTGCGCTAAATCAGTGACATGAGAGCAACTACATGCAACATATGAAGACAACGCATGTTTCCTCGCTTGTGACGGTGACTGTACTTAATAAACCCTGCGCTAAGTCAGTGACATGAGAGCAACTACATGCAACATATGAAGACAACGCATGTTTCCTCGCTTGTGAAGGTGACTGTACGTGTTAAACCCTGCGCTAAGTCAGTGACATGAGAGCAACTACATGCAACATATAAAGACAAAGCATTTTCCTCGCTTGTGAAGGTAACTGTACGTGATAAACCCTGCGCTTAGTCAGTGACATGAGAGCAACTACATGCAACATATGAAGACAACGCATGTTTCCTCGCTTGTGAAGGTGACTGTACTTGATAAACCCTGCGCTAAGTCAGTGACATGAGAGCAACTTCATGCATCATATGAAGACAACGCATGTTTCCTCGCTTGTGAAGGTGATTGTACTTGATAAACCCTGCGCTAAGTCAGTGACATGATAGCAACTACATGCAACATATGAAGACAACGCATGTTTCCTCGCTTGTGACGGTGACTGTACTTGAAAACCCTGCGCTAAGTCAGTGACATGAGAGCAACTACATGCAACATATGTAGACAACGCATGTTTCCTCGCTTGTGAAGGTGCCTGTACTTGATAAACCTTGCGCTAAGTCAGTGACATAAAAGCAACTACATGCAACATATGAAGACAACGCATGTTTCCTCGCTAGTGAAGGTGACTGTACTTGATAAACCCTGCGCTAAGTCAGTGACGTGAGAGCAACTTCATGCAACATATTAGGACAACGCATGTTTCCTCGCTTGTGACGGTGACTGTACTTGATAAACCCTGCGCTTAGTCAGTGACATGAGAGCAACTACATGCAACATATGTAGACAACGCATGTTTCCTCGCTTGTGAAGGTGACTGTACTTGATAAACTCTGCGCTAAGTCAGTGACATGAGAGCAACTACATGCAACATATGAAGACAACGCATGTTTCCTCGCTTGTGAAGGTGACTGTACTTGATAAACCCCGTCGCTTAGTCAGTGACATGAGAGCAACTACATGCAACATATGAAGACAACGCATGTTTCCTCGCTTGTGAAGGTGACTGTACTTGACCAACCCTGCGCTTAGTCAGTGACATGAGAGAAACTACATTCAACATATGAAGACAACGCATGTTTTCTCGCTTGTGACGGTGACTGTACTTGATAAACCCTGCGCTAAGTCAGTGACATGAGAGCAACTACATGCAACAAATGATGACAACGCATGTTTCCTCGCTTGTGACGGTGACTGTACTTGATAAACCCTGCGCTTAGTCAGTGACATGAGAGCAACTACATGCAACATATGAAGACAACACATGTTTCCTCGCTTGTGAAGGTGACTGTACTTGATAAACCTTGCGCTAAGTCAGTGACATAAGAGCAACTACATGCAACATATGAAGACAACGCATGTTTCTTCGCTTGTGAAGGTGACTGTACTTGATAAACCCTGCGCTAAGTCAAGGACATGAAAGCAACTACATGCAACATATGAAGACAATGCATGTTTCCTTGCTTGTGAAGGTGACTGTATTTGATACACCCTGCGCTAAGTCAGTGATATGAGAGCAACTACATGCAACATATGAAGACAACGCATGTTTCCTCGCTTGTGAAGGTGACTGTACGTGTTAAACCCTGCGCTAAGTCAGTGACATGAGAGCAACTACATGCAACATATGAAGACAACGCATTTTCCTCGCTTGTGAAGGTAACTGTACGTGATAAACCCTTCGCTAAGTCAGTAACATGAGAGCAACTACATGCAACATATGAAGACAACGCATGTTTCCTCGCTTGTGAAGGTGACTGTACTTGATAAACCCTGCGCTAAGTCAGTGACATGAGAGCAACTTCATGCATCATATGAAGACAACGCATGTTTCCTCGCTTGTGAAGGTGACTGTACTTGATAAACCCTGCGCTAAGTCAGTGACATGAGAGCAACTATTTGCAACATATGAAGACAACGCATGTTTCCTCGCTTGTGACGGTGACTGTACTTGAAAACCCTGCGCTAATTCAGTGACATGAGAGCAACTACATGCAACATATGTAGACAACGCATGTTTCCTCGCTTGTGAAGGTGACTGTACTTGATAAACCCTGCGCTAAGTCAGTGACATGAAAGCAACTACATGCAACATATGAAGACAACGCATGTTTCCTCGCTAGTGAAGATGACTGTACTTGATAAACGCTGCGCTAAGTCAGTGAAGTGAGAGCAACTACATGCAACATATTAGGTCAACGCATGTTTCCTCGCTTGTGAAGGTGACTGAACTTGATAAACCCTGCGCTAAGTCAGTGACATGAGAGCAACAACATGCAACATATGTAGACAACGCATGTTTCCTATCTTGTGAAGGTTACTGTACTTGATAAACTCTGCGCTAAGTCAGTGACATGAGAGCAACTACATGCAACATATAAAAAATCAACGCATGTTTCCTCGCTTGTGAAGGTGACTGTACTTGATAAACCCTGCGCTAAGTCAGTGAAATGAGAGCAACTACATGCAACATATGAAGACAACGCATGTTTCCTCGCTTGTGAAGGTAACTGTACTCGATAAACCCTGCGCTAAGTCAGTGACATGAGAGCAACTACATGCAACATATGAAGACAACGCATGTTTCCTCGCTTGTGACGGTGACTGTACTTGATAAACCCTGCGCTAAGTCAGTGACATGAGAGCAACTACATGCAACATATGAAGACAACGCATGTTTCCTCGCTTGTGACGGTGACTGTACTTGATAAACCCTGCGCTAAGTCAGTGACATGAAAGCAACTACATGCAAAAAATGTAGACAACGCATGTTTCCTCGCTTGTGACGGTGACTGTACGTGAAAAACCCTGCGTTAAGTCAGTGACATGAGAGAAACTACATGCAACATATTAGGACAACGCATGTTTCCTCGCTTGTGAAGGTGACTGTACTTAATAAACCCTGCGCTTAGTCAGTGACATGAGAGCAACTACATGCTACATATGAAGACAACGCATGTTTCCTCGCTTGTGACGGTGACTGTACTTGATAAACCCTGCGCTAAGTCAGTGACATGAGAGCAACTACATGCAACATATGAAGACAACGCATGTTTCCTCGCTTGTGAAGGTGACTGTACTTGATAAACCCTGCGCTAAGTCAGTGACATGAGACAAACTACATGCAAAATATGAAGACAACGCATGTTTCCTCACTTGTGACGGTGACTGTACTTGATAAACCCTGCGCTAATTCAGTGACATGAGAGCAACTACATGCAACATATGAAGACAACACATGTTTCATCGCTTGTGAAGGTGACTGTACTTGATAAACCCTGCGCTAAGTCAGTGACATGAGAGTAACTACATGCAACATATGAAGACAACGCATGTTTCCTTGCTTGTGAAGGTGACTTTACTTGATACACCCTGCGCTAAATCAGTGACATGAGAGCAATTACATGCAACATATGAAGACAACGCATGTTTCCTCGCTTGTGCCGGTGACTGTACTTGATAAACCCTGCGCTAAGTCAGTGACTTGAGAGCAACTACATGCAACATATGAGGACAACGCATGTTTCCTCGCTTGTGACGGTGACTGTACTTGATAAACCCTGCGCTTAGTCAGTGACATGAGAGCAACTACATGCAACATATGAAGACAACACATGTTTCCTCGCTTGTGAAGGTGACTGTACTTGATAAACCCTGCGCTAAGTCAGTAACATGAGAGCAACTACATGCAACATAAGAAGACAACGCATGTTTTCTCGCTTGTGAAGGTGACTGTACTTGATAAACCCTGCGCTAAGTCAGTGACATGAGAGCAACTACATGCAACATATGAGGACAACGCATGTTTCCTCGCTTGTGACGGTGACTGTACTTGATAAACCCTGCGTTTAGTCAGTGACATGAGAGCAACTACATGCAACATATGAAGACAACACAAGTTTCCTCGCTTGTGAAGGTGACTGTACTTGATAAACCCTGCGCTAAGTCAGTGACATGAGAGCAACTTCTTGAACATAATAGGACAACGCATGTTTCCTCGCTTGTGAAGGTGACTGTACTTGATAAACCCTGCGCTAAGTCAGTGACATGAAAGCCACTTCATGCAACATATTAGGACAACGCATGTTTCCTTGCTTGTGAAGGAAACTGTACTTGATAAACTCTGCGCTAAGTCAGTTACATGAGAGCAACTACATGCAACATATTAGGACAACGCATGTTTTCTTGCTTGTGACGGTGACTGTACTTGATAAACCCTGCGCTAAGTCAGTGACATGAGAGCAACTACATGCAACATATGAAGACAACGCATGTTTCCTCGCTTGTGACGGTGACTGTACTTGATAAACCCTGCGCTAAGTCAGTGACATGAGAGCAACTACATGCAACATATAAAGACAACGCATGTTTCCTCGCTTGTGACGGTGACTGTACGTGATAAACCCTGCGCTAAGTCAGTGACATGAAAGCAAGTACATGCAACATATGAAGACAACGCATGTTTCCTCGCTTGTGACGGTGTGACTGTACGTGATAAACCCTGCGCTAAGTCAGTGACATGAAAGCAACTACATGCAACATATGAAGACAACGCATGTGTCCTCGCTTGTGAAGGTGACTGTTCTTGATAAACCCTGCGCTAAGTCTTTGACATGAGAGCAACTACATGCAACATATTAGGACAACGCATGTTTCCTCGCTTGTGACGGTGACTGTAATTGATAAACCCTGTGCTAAGTCAGTGACATGAGAGCAACTACCTGCAACATTTGAAGACAACGAATGTTTCCTCGCTTGTGACGGTGACTGTACTTGATAAACCCTGCGCTAAGTCCGTGACATGAAAGCCACTTCATGCAACATATGAAGACAACGCATGTTTCCTCGCTTGTGAAGGTGACTGTACGTGTTAAACCCTGCGCTAAGCCAGTGACATGAGAGCAACTACATGCAACATATGAAGACAACGCATTTTCCTCGCTTGTGAAGGTAACTGTTTGTGATAAACCCTGCGCTAAGTCAGTGACATGAGAGCAACTACATGCAACATATGAAGACAACGCATGTTTCCTCGCTTGTGAAGGTGGCTGTACTTGATAAACCCTGCGCTAAGTCAGTGACATGAGAGCAACTTCATGCATCATATGAAGACAACGCATGTTTCCTCGCTTGTGAAGGTGATTGTACTTGATAAACCCTGCGCTTAGTCAGTGACATGAGAGCAACTACATGCAACATATGAAGACAACGCATGTTTCCTCGCTTGTGACGGTGACTGTACTTGAAAACCCTGCGCTAAGTCAGTGACATGAGAGCAACTACATGCAACATATGTAGACAACGCATGTTTCCTCGCTTGTGAAGGTGACTGTACTTGACAACCTTGCTCTAAGTCAGTGACATAAAAGCAACTACATGCAACATATGAAGACAACGCAATTTTCCTCGCTAGTGAAGGTGACTGTACTTGATAAACCCTGCGCTATGTCAGTGACGTGAGAGCAACTTCATGAAACATATTAGGACAACGCATGTTTCCTCGCTTGTGACGGTGACTGTACTTGATAAACCCTGCGCTTAGTCAGTGACATGAGAGCAACTACATGCAAAATATGTAGACAACGCATGTTTCCTCGCTTGTGAAGATGACTGTACTTGATAAACCCTGCGCTAAGTCAGTGACATGAGAGCAACTACATGCAACATATGAAGACAACGCATGTTTCCTCGCTTGTGAAGGTGACTGTACTTGATAAACCCTGCGCTTAGTCAGTGACATGAGAGCAACTACATGCAACATATGAAGACAACGCATGTTTCCTCGCTTGTGAAGGTGACTGTACTTGACCAACCCTGCGCTAAGTCAGTGACATGAGAGCAACTACATGCAACATATGAAGACAACGCATGTTTCCTCGCTTGTGACGGTGACTGTACTTGATAAACCCTGCGCTAAGTCAGTGACATGAGAGCAACTACATGCAACATATGATAACAACGCATGTTTCCTCGCTTGTGACGGTGACTGTACTTGATAAACCCTGCGCTTAGTCAGTGACATGAGAGCAACTACATGCAACATATGAAGACAACACATGTTTCCTCGCTTGTGAAGGTGACTGTACTTGATAAACCTTGCGCTAAGTCAGTGACATGAGAGCAACTACATGCAACATATTAAGACAACGCATGTTTCCTCGCTTGTGACGGTGACTGTACTTGATAAACCCTGCGCTAAGTCAGTGACATGAGAGCAACTACATGCAACAAATGATGACAACGCATGTTTCCTCGCTTGTGAAGGTGACTGTACTTGATAAACCTTGCGCTAAGTCAGTGACATAAGAGCAACTACATGCAACATATTAAGACAACGCATGTTTCTTCGCTTGTGAAGGTGACTGTACTTGATAAACCCTGCGCTAAGTCAGTGACATGATAGCAACTACATGCAACATATGAAGACAACGCATGTTTCCTCGCTTGTGACGGTGACTGTACTTGAAAACCCTGCGCTAAGTCAGTGACATGAGAGCAACTACATGCAACATATGTAGACAACGCATGTTTCCTCGCTTGTGAAGGTGACTGTACTTGATAAACCTTGCGCTAAGTCAGTGACATAAAAGCAACTACATGCAACATATGAAGACAACGCATGTTTCCTCGCTAGTGAAGGTGACTGTACTTGATAAACCCTGCGCTAAGTCAGTGACGTGAGAGCAACTTCATGCAACATATTAGGACAACGCATGTTTCCTCGCTTGTGACGGTGACTGTACTTGATAAACCCTGCGCTTAGTCAGTGACATGAGAGCAACTACATGCAACATATGTAGACAACGCATGTTTCCTCGCTTGTGAAGGTGACTGTACTTGATAAACTCTGCGCTTAGTCAGTGACATGAGAGCAACTACATGCAACATATAAAGACAACGCATGTTTCCTCGCTTGTGAAGGTGACTGTACTTGATAAACCCCGTCGCTTAGTCAGTGACATGAGAGCAACTACATGCAACATATGAAGACAACGCATGTTTCCTCGCTTGTGAAGGTGACTGTACTTGACCAACCCTGCGCTTAGTCAGTGACATGAGAGCAACTACATGCAACATATGAAGACAACGCATGTTTCCTCGCTTGTGACGGTGACTGTACTTGATAAACCCTGCGCTAAGTCAGTGACATGAGAGCAACTACATGCAACAAATGATGACAACGCATGTTTCCTCGCTTGTGACGGTGACTGTACTTGATAAACCCTGCGCTTAGTCAGTGACATGAGAGCAACTATATGCAACATATGAAGACAACACATGTTTCCTCGCTTGTGAAGGTGACTGTACTTGATAAACCTTGCGCTAAGTCAGTGACATAAGAGCAACTACATGCAACATATGAAGACAACGCATGTTTCTTCGCTTGTGAAGGTGACTGTACGTGATAAACCCTGCGCTAAGTCAAGGACATGAGAGCAACTACATGCAACATATGAAGACAATGCATGTTTCCTTGCTTGTGAAGGTGACTGTATTTGATACACCCTGCGCTAAGTCAGTGATATGAGAGCAACTACATGCAACATATGAAGACAACGCATGTTTCCTCGCTTGTGAAGGTGACTGTACGTGTTAAACCCTGCGCTAAGTCAGTGACATGAGAGCAACTACATGCAACATATGAAGACAACGCATTTTCCTCGCTTGTGAAGGTAACTGTACGTGATAAACCCTTCGCTAAGTCAGTGACATGAGAGCAACTACATGCAACATATGAAGACAACGCATGTTTCCTCGCTTGTGAAGGTGACTGTACTTGATAAACCCTGCGCTAAGTCAGTGACATGAGAGCAACTTCATGCATCATATGAAGACAACGCATGTTTCCTCGCTTGTGAAGGTGACTGTACTTGATAAACCCTGCGCTAAGTCAGTGACATGAGAGCAACTATTTGCAACATATGAAGACAACGCATGTTTCCTCGCTTGTGACGGTGACTGTACTTGAAAACCCTGCGCTAATTCAGTGACATGAGAGCAACTATATGCAACATATGTAGACAACGCATGTTTCCTCGCTTGTGAAGGTGACTGTACTTGATAAACCCTGCGCTAAGTCAGTGACATGAAAGCAACTACATGCAACATATGAAGACAACGCATGTTTCCTCGCTAGTGAAGATGACTGTACTTGATAAACGCTGCGCTATGTCAGTGAAGTGAGAGCAACTACATGCAACATATTAGGTCAACGCATGTTTCCTCGCTTGTGACGGTGACTGAACTTGATAAACCCTGCGCTAAGTCAGTGACATGAGAGCAACTACATGCAACATATGTAGACAACGCATGTTTCCTATCGCGTGAAGGTTACTGTACTTGATAAACTCTGCGCTAAGTCAGTGACATGAGAGCAACTACATGCAACATATAAAAAATCAACGCATGTTTCCTCGCTTGTGAAGGTGACTGTACTTGATAAACCCTGCGCTAAGTCAGTGAAATGAGAGCAACTACATGCAACATATGAAGACAACGCATGTTTCCTCGCTTGTGAAGGTAACTGTACTCGATAAACCCTGCGCTAAGTCAGTGACATGAGAGCAACTACATGCAACATATGAAGACAACGCATGTTTCCTCGCTTGTGACGGTGACTGTACTTGATAAACCCTGCGCTAAGTCAGTGACATGAGAGCAACTACATGCAACATATGAAGACAACGCATGTTTCCTCGCTTGTGACGGTGACTGTACTTGATAAACCCTGCGCTAAGTCAGTGACATGAGAGCAACTACATGCAACAAATGTAGACAACGCATGTTTCCTCGCTTGTGACGGTGACTGTACGTGAAAAACCCTGCGTTAAGTCAGTGACATGAGAGAAACTACATGCAACATATTAGGACAACCCATGTTTCCTCGTTTGTGAAGGTGACTGTACTTAATAAACCCTGCGCTTAGTCAGTGACATGAGAGCAACTACATGCTACATATGAAGACAACGCATGTTTCCTCGCTTGTGACGGTGACTGTACTTGATAAACCCTGCGCTAAGTCAGTGACATGAGAGCAACTACATGCAACATATGAAGACAACGCATGTTTCCTCGCTTGTGAAGGTGACTGTACTTGATAAACCCTGCGCTAAGTCAGTGACATGAGACAAACTACATGCAAAATATGAAGACAACGCATGTTTCCTCACTTGTGACGGTGACTGTACTTGATAAACCCTGCGCTAATTCAGTGACATGAGAGCAACTACATGCAACATATGAAGACAACGCATGTTTCATCGCTTGTGAAGGTGACTGTACTTGATAAACCCTGCGCTAAGTCAGTGACATGAGAGTAACTACATGCAACATATGAAGACAACGCATGTTTCCTTGCTTGTGAAGGTGACTTTACTTGATACACCCTGCGCTAAATCAGTGACATGAGAGCAATTACATGCAACATATGAAGACAACGCATGTTTCCTCGCTTGTGCCGGTGACTGTACTTGATAAACCCTGCGCTAAATCAGTGACTTGAGAGCAACTACATGCAACATATGAGGACAACGCATGTTTCCTCGCTTGTGACGGTGACTGTACTTGATAAACCCTGCGCTTAGTCAGTGACATGAGAGCAACTACATGCAACATATGAAGACAACACATGTTTCCTCGCTTGTGAAGGTGACTGTACTTGATAAACCCTGCGCTAAGTCAGTAACATGAGAGCAACTACATGCAACATAAGAAGACAACGCATGTTTTCTCGCTTGTGAAGGTGACTGTACTTGATAAACCCTGCGCTAAGTCAGTGACATGAGAGCAACTACATGCAACATATGAAGACAACGCATGTTTCCTCGCTTGTGACGGTGACTGTACTTGATAAACCCTGCGCTAAGTTAGTGACATGAGAGCAACTACATGCAACAAATGATGACAACGCATGTTTTCTCGCTTGTGACGGTGACTGTACTTGATAAACCCTGCGCTTAGTCAGTGACATGAGAGCAACTACATGCAACATATGAAGACAACACATGTTTCCTCGCTTGTGAAGGTGACTGTACTTGATAAACCTTGCGCTAAGTCAGTGACATAAGAGCAACTACATGCAACATATGAAGACAACGCATGTTTCTTCGCTTGTGAAGGTGACTGTACTTGATAAACCCTGCGCTAAGTCAAGGACATGAGAGCAACTACATGCAACATATGAAGACAATGCATGTTTCCTTGCTTGTGAAGGTGACTGTATTTGATACACCCTGCGCTAAGTCAGTGATATGAGAGCAACTAAATGCAACATATGATGACAACGCATGTTTCCTCGCTTGTGAAGGTGACTGTACGTGTTAAACCCTGCGCTAAGTCAGTGACATGAGAGCAACTACATGCAACATATGAAGACAACGCATTTTCCTCGCTTGTGAAGGTAACTGTACGTGATAAACCCTTCGCTAAGTCAGTGACATGAGAGCAGCTACATGCAACATATGAAGACAACACATGTTTCCTCGCTTGTGAAGGTGACTGTACTTGATAAACCCTGCGCTAAGTCAGTGACATGAGAGCAACTTCATGCATCATATGAAGACAACGCATGTTTCCTCGCTTGTGAAGGTGACTGTTCTTGATAAACCCTGCGCTAAGTCAGTGACATGAGAGCAACTACATGCAACATATGATAACAACGCATGTTTCCTCGCTTGTGACGGTGACTGTACTTGATAAACCCTGCGCTTAGTCAGTGACATGAGAGCAACTACATGCAACATATGAAGACAACACATGTTTCCTCGCTTGTGAAGGTGACTGTACTTGATAAACCTTGCGCTAAGTCACTGACATGAGAGCAACTACATGCAACATATGAAGACAACGCATGTTTCCTCGCTTGTGAAGGTGACTGTACTTGATAAACCCTGCGCTAAGTCAGTGACATGAGAGCAACTACATGCAACAAATGATGACAACGCATGTTTCCTCGCTTGTGACGGTGACTGTACTTGATAAACCCTGCGCTTAGTCAGTGACATGAGAGCAACTACATGCAACATATGAAGACAACACATGTTTCCTCGCTTGTGAAGGTGACTGTACTTGATAAACCTTGCGCTAAGTCAGTGACATAAGAGCAACTACATGCAACATATGAAGACAACGCATGTTTCTTCGCTTGTGAAGGTGACTGTACTTGATAAACCCTGCGCTAAGTCAAGGACATGAGAGCAACTACATGCAACATATGAAGACAATGCATGTTTCCTTGCTTGTGAAGGTGACTGTATTTGATACACCCTGCGCTAAGTCAGTGATATGAGAGCAACTACATGCAACATATGATGACAACGCATGTTTCCTCGCTTGTGAAGGTGACTGTACGTGTTAAACCCTGCGCTAAGTCAGTGACATGAGAGCAACTACATGCAACATATGAAGACAACGCATTTTCCTCGCTTGTGAAGGTAACTGTACGTGATAAACCCTTCGCTAAGTCAGTGACATGAGAGCAACTACATGCAACATATGAAGACAACGCATGTTTCCTCGCTTGTGAAGGTGACTGTACTTGATAAACCCTGCGCTTAGTCAGTGACATGAGAGCAACTTCATGCATCATATGAAGACAACGCATGTTTCCTCGCTTGTGAAGGTGACTGTACTTGATAAACCCTGCGCTAAGTCAGTGACATGAGAGCAACTATTTGCAACATATGAAGACAACGCATGTTTCCTCGCTTGTGACGGTGACTGTACTTGAAAACCCTGCGCTAATTCAGTGACATGAGAGCAACTACATGCAACATATGTAGACAACGCATGTTTCCTCGCTTGTGAAGGTGACTGTACTTGATAAACCCTGCGCTAAGTCAGTGACATGAAAGCAACTACATGCAACATATGAAGACAACGCATGTTTCCTCGCTAGTGAAGATGACTGTACTTGATAAACGCTGCGCTAAGTCAGTGACGTGAGAGCAACTACATGCAACATATTAGGACAACGCATGTTTCCTCGCTTGTGACGGTGACTGTACTTGATAAACCCTGCGCTTAGTCAGTGACATGAGAGCAACTACATGCAACATATGTAGACAACGCATGTTTCCTCGCTTGTGAAGGTGACTGTACTTGATAAACCCTGCGCTAAGTCAGTGACATGAGAGCAACTACATGCAACATATAAAAAATCAACGCATGTTTCCTCGCTTGTGAAGGTGACTGTACTTGATAAACCCTGCGCTAAGTCAGTGAAATAAGAGCAACTACATGCAACATATGAAGAAGACAACGCATGTTTCCTCGCTTGTGAAGGTAACTGTACTCGATAAACCCTGCGCTAAGTCAGTGACATGAGAGCAACTACATGCAACATATGAAGACAACGCATGTTTCCTCGCTTGTGACGGTGACTGTACTTGATAAACCCTGCGCTAAGTCAGTGACATGAGAGCAACTACATGCAACAAATGATGACAACGCATGTTTCCTCGCTTGTGACGGTGACTGTACTTGATAAACCCTGCGCTTAGTCAGTGACATGAGAGCAACTACATGCAACATATGAAGACAACACATGTTTCCTCGCTTGTGAAGGTGACTGTACTTGATAAACCTTGCGCTAAGTCAGTGACATAAGAGCAACTACATGCAACATATGAAGACAACGCATGTTTCTTCGCTTGTGAAGGTGACTGTACTTGATAAACCCTGCGCTAAGTCAAGGACATGAGAGCAACTACATGCAACATATGAAGACAATGCATGTTTCCTTGCTTGTGAAGGTGACTGTATTTGATACACCCTGCGCTAAGTCAGTGATATGAGAGCAACTACATGCAACATATGATGACAACGCATGTTTCCTCGCTTGTGAAGGTGACTGTACGTGTTAAACCCTGCGCTAAGTCAGTGACATGAGAGCAACTACATGCAACATATGAAGACAACGCATTTTCCTCGCTTGTGAAGGTAACTGTACGTGATAAACCCTTCGCTAAGTCAGTGACATGAGAGCAACTACATGCAACATATGAAGACAACGCATGTTTCCTCGCTTGTGAAGGTGACTGTACTTGATAAACCCTGCGCTTAGTCAGTGACATGAGAGCAACTTCATGCATCATATGAAGACAACGCATGTTTCCTCGCTTGTGAAGGTGACTGTACTTGATAAACCCTGCGCTAAGTCAGTGACATGAGAGCAACTATTTGCAACATATGAAGACAACGCATGTTTCCTCGCTTGTGACGGTGACTGTACTTGAAAACCCTGCGCTAATTCAGTGACATGAGAGCAACTACATGCAACATATGTAGACAACGCATGTTTCCTCGCTTGTGAAGGTGACTGTACTTGATAAACCCTGCGCTAAGTCAGTGACATGAAAGCAACTACATGCAACATATGAAGACAACGCATGTTTCCTCGCTAGTGAAGATGACTGTACTTGATAAACGCTGCGCTAAGTCAGTGACGTGAGAGCAACTACATGCAACATATTAGGACAACGCATGTTTCCTCGCTTGTGACGGTGACTGTACTTGATAAACCCTGCGCTTAGTCAGTGACATGAGAGCAACTACATGCAACATATGTAGACAACGCATGTTTCCTCGCTTGTGAAGGTGACTGTACTTGATAAACCCTGCGCTAAGTCAGTGACATGAGAGCAACTACATGCAACATATAAAAAATCAACGCATGTTTCCTCGCTTGTGAAGGTGACTGTACTTGATAAACCCTGCGCTAAGTCAGTGAAATAAGAGCAACTACATGCAACATATGAAGAAGACAACGCATGTTTCCTCGCTTGTGAAGGTAACTGTACTCGATAAACCCTGCGCTAAGTCAGTGACATGAGAGCAACTACATGCAACATATGAAGACAACGCATGTTTCCTCGCTTGTGACGGTGACTGTACTTGATAAACCCTGCGCTAAGTCAGTGACATGAGAGCAACTACATGCAACATATGAAGACAACGCATGTTTCCTCGCTTGTGACGGTGACTGTACTTGATAAACCCTGCGCTAAGTCAGTGACATGAGAGCAACTACATGCAACATATGTAGACAACGCATGTTTCCTCGCTTGTGACGGTGACTGTACTTGAAAAACCCTGCGTTAAGTCAGTGACATGAGAGAAACTACATGCAACATATTAGGACAACGCATGTTTCCTCGCTTGTGAAGGTGACTGTACTTAATAAACCCTGCGCTAAGTCAGTGACATGAGAGCAACTACATGCAAAATATGTAGACAACGCATGTTTCCTCGCTTGTGAAGATGACTGTACTTGATAAACCCTGCGCTAAGTCAGTGACATGAGAGCAACTACATGCAACATATGAAGACAACGCATGTTTCCTCGCTTGTGAAGGTGACTGTACTTGATAAACCCTGCGCTAAGTCAGTGACATGAGAGCAACTACATGAAACATATGAAGACAACGCATGTTTCCTCGCTTGTGAAGGTGACTGTACTTGACCAACCCTGCGCTAAGTCAGTGACATGAGAGCAACTACATGCAACATATGAAGACAACGCATGTTTCCTCGCTTGTGACGGTGACTGTACTTGATAAACCCTGCGCTAAGTCAGTGACATGAGAGCAACTACATGCAACATATGATAACAACGCATGTTTCCTCGCTTGTGACGGTGACTGTACTTGATAAACCCTGCGCTTAGTCAGTGACATGAGAGCAACTACATGCAACATATGAAGACAACACATGTTTCCTCGCTTGTGAAGGTGACTGTACTTGATAAACCTTGCGCTAAGTCAGTGACATGAGAGCAACTACATGCAACATATGAAGACAACGCATGTTTCCTCGCTTGTGACGGTGACTGTACTTGATAAACCCTGCGCTAAGTCAGTGACATGAGAGCAACTACATGCAACAAATGATGACAACGCATGTTTCCTCGCTTGTGACGGTGACTGTACTTGATAAACCCTGCGCTTCGTCAGTGACATGAGAGCAACTACATGCAACATATGAAGACAACACATGTTTCCTCGCTTGTGAAGGTGACTGTACTTGATAAACCTTGCGCTAAGTCAGTGACATAAGAGCAACTACATGCAACATATGAAGACAACGCATGTTTCTTCGCTTGTGAAGGTGACTGTACTTGATAAACCCTGCGCTAAGTCAAGGACATGAGAGCAACTACATGCAACATATGAAGACAATGCATGTTTCCTTGCTTGTGAAGGTGACTGTATTTGATACACCCTGCGCTTAGTCAGTGATATGAGAGCAACTACATGCAACATATGATGACAACGCATGTTTCCTCGCTTGTGAAGGTGACTGTACGTGTTAAACCCTGCGCTAAGTCAGTGACATGAGAGCAACTACATGCAACATATGAAGACAACGCATTTTCCTCGCTTGTGAAGGTAACTGTACGTGATAAACCCTTCGCTAAGTCAGTGACATGAGAGCAACTACATGCAACATATGAAGACAACGCATGTTTCCTCGCTTGTGAAGGTGACTGTACTTGATAAACCCTGCGCTAAGTCAGTGACATGAGAGCAACTTCATGCATCATATGAAGACAACGCATGTTTCCTCGCTTGTGAAGGTGACTGTACTTGATAAACCCTGCGCTAAGTCAGTGACATGAGAGCAACTATTTGCAACATATGAAGACAACGCATGTTTCCTCGCTTGTGACGGTGACTGTACTTGAAAACCCTGCGCTAATTCAGTGACATGAGAGCAACTACATGCAACATATGTAGACAACGCATGTTTCCTCGCTTGTGAAGGTGACTGTACTTGATAAACCCTGCGCTAAGTCAGTGACATGAAAGCAACTACATGCAACATATGAAGACAACGCATGTTTCCTCGCTAGTGAAGATGACTGTACTTGATAAACGCTGCGCTAAATCAGTGACGTGAGAGCAACTACATGCAACATATTAGGACAACGCATGTTTCCTCGCTTGTGACACTGACTGTACTTGATAAACCCTGCGCTAAGTCAGTGACATGAGAGCAACTACATGCAACATATATAGACAACGCATGTTTCCTCGCTTGTGAAGGTGACTGTACTTGATAAACCCTGCGCTAAGTCAGTGACATGAGAGCAACTACATGCAACATATAAAAAATCAACGCATGTTTCCGTTTCCTCGCTTGTGAAGGTGACTGTACTTGATAAACCCTGCGCTAAGTCAGTGAAATGAGAGCAACTACATGCAACATATGAAGACAACGCATGTTTCCTCGCTTGTTAAGGTAACTGTACTCGATAAACCCTGCGCTAAGTCAGTGACATGAGAGCAACTACATGCAACATATGAACAACGCATGTTTCCTCGCTTGTGAAGGTTACTGTACTTGATAAACCCTGCGCTAAGTCAGTGACATGAGAGCAACTACATGCAACATATGAAGACAACGCATGTTTCCTCACTTGTGACGGTGACTGTACTTGATTAACCCTGCGCTAAGTCAGTGACATGAGAGCAACTACATGCAACATATGTAGACAACGCATGTTTCCTCGCTTGTGACGGTGACTGTACGTGAAAAACCCTGCGTTAAGTCAGTGACATGAGAGAAACTACATGCAACATATTAGGACAACACATGTTTCCTCGCTTGTGAAGGTGACTGTACTTAATAAACCCTGCGCTTAGTCAGTGACATGAGAGCAACTACATGCTACATATGAAGACAACGCATGTTTCCTCGCTTGTGACGGTGACTGTACTTGATAAACCCTGCGCTAAGTCAGTGACATGAGAGCAACTACATGCAACATATGAAGACAACGCATGTTTCCTCGCTTGTGAAGGTGACTGTACTTGATAAACCCTGCGCTAAGTCAGTGACATGAGACAAACTACATGCAAAATATGAAGACAACGCATGTTTCCTCACTTGTGACGGTGACTGTTCTTGATAAACCCTGCGCTAATTCAGTGATATGAGAGCAACTACATGCAACATATGAAGACAACGCATGTTTCATCGCTTGTGAAGGTGACTGTACTTGATAAACCCTGCGCTAAGTCAGTGACATGAGAGTAACTACATGCAACATATGAAGACAACGCATGTTTCCTCGCTTGTGAAGGTGACTTTACTTGATACACCCTGCGCTAAATCAGTGACATGAGAGCAACTACATGCAACATATGAAGACAACGCATGTTTCCTCGCTTGTGCCGGTGACTGTACTTGATAAACCCTGCGCTAAGTCAGTGACTTGAGAGCAACTACATGCAACATATGAGGACAACGCATGTTTCCTCGCTAGTGACGGTGACTGTACTTGATAAACCCTGCGCTTAGTCAGTGACATGAGAGCAACTACATGCAACATATGAAGACAACACATGTTTCCTCGCTTGTGAAGGTGACTGTACTTGATAAACCCTGCGCTAAGTCAGTAACATGAGAGCAACTACATGCAACATAAGAAGACAACGCATGTTTCCTCGCTTGTGAAGGTGACTGTACTTGATAAACCCTGCGCTAAGTCAGTGACATGAGAGCAACTACATGCAACATATGAGGACAACGCATGTTTCCTCGCTTGTAACGGTGACTGTACTTGATAAACCCTGCGCTTAGTCAGTGACATGAGAGCTTCTACATGCAACATATGAAGACAACACATGTTTCCTCGCTTGTGAAGGTGACTGTACTTGATAAACCCTGCGCTAAGTCAGTGACATGAGAGCAACTTCTTGAACATAATAGGACAACGCATGTTTCCTCGCTTGTGAAGGTGACTGTACTTGATAAACCCTGCGCTAAGTCAGTGACATGAAAGCCACTTCATGCAACATATTAGGACAACGCATGTTTTTTTGCTTGTGAAGGAAACTGTACTTGATAAACTCTGCGCTAAGTCAGTGACATGAGAGCAACTACATGCAACATATTAGGACAACGCATGTTTTCTCGCTTGTGACGGTGACTGTACTTGATAAACCCTGCGCTAAGTCAGTGACATGAGAGCAACTACATGCAACATATTAGGACAACGCATGTTTCCTCGCTTGTGAAGGTGACTGTACTTGATAAACTCTGCGCTTAGTCAGTGACATGAGAGCAACTACATGCAACATATGAAGACAACGCATGTTTCCTCGCTTGTGAAGGTGACTGTACTTGATAAACCCTGCGCTAAGTCGGTGACATGAGAGCAACTACATGCAACATATGAAGACAACGCATGTCTCCTCGCTTGTGAAGGTTATTGTACTTGATAAACCCTGCGCTAAGTCAGTGACATGAGAGCAACTACATGCAACATATGAAGACAACGCATGTTTCCTCGCTTGTGAAGGTGACTGTACGTGATAAACCCTGCGCTAAGTCAGTGACATGAGAGCAACTACATGCAACATATGAAGACAACGCACGTTTCCTCGCTTGTGAAGGTGACTGTACTTGATAAACCCTGCGCTTAGTCAGTGACATGAGAGCAACTACATGCAACATATGAAGACAACGCATGTGTCCTCGCTTGTGACGGTGACTGTACTTGATAAACCCTGCGCTTAGTTAGTGACATGAGAGCCACTACATGCAACATATGAAGACAACGCATGTTTCCTCGCTTGTGAAAGTGACTGTACTTGATAAACCCTGCGCTAAGTCAGTGAGATGAGAGCAACTACATGCAACATATGAAGACAACGCATGTTTCCTCGCTTGTGAAGGTGACCGTACTTGATATTTCCTGCGCTAAGTCAGTGACATGAGAGCAACTACATGCAACATATGAAGACAACGCATGTTTCCTCGCTTGTGAAGGTTACTGTACTTGATAAACCCTGCGCTAAGTCAGTGACATGAGAGCAACTTCATGCAACATATGAAGACAACGCATGTTTCTTCGCTTGTGAAGGTGACTGTACTTGATAAACCCTGCGCTAAGTCAGTGACATGAGAGCAACTACATGCAACATATGAAGACATCGCATGTCTCCTCGCTTGTGAAGGTGACTGTACTTGACAAACCCTGCGCTCAGTCAGTGACATAAGAGCAACTACATGCAACATATTAGGACAACGCATGTTTCCTCGCTTGTGAAGGTGACTGTACTTGATAAACCCTGCACTAAGTCAGTGACATGAGAGCAACTACATGCAACATATGATCACAACGCATGTTTCCTCGCTTGTGAAGGTGACTGTACTTGATAAACTCTGCGCTAAGTCAGTGACATGAGAGCAAGTACATGCAACATATGAAGACAACGCATGTTTCCTCGCTTGTGAAGGTGACTGTACTTGATAAACCCTGCACTTAGTCAGTGACATGAGAGCAACTACATGCAACATATTAGGACAACGCATGTTTCCTCGCTTGTGAAGGTGACTGTACTTGATAAACTCTGCGCTTAGTCAGTGACATGAGAGCAACTACATGCAACATATGAAGACAACGCATGTTTCCTCGCTTGTGAAGGTGACTGTACTTGATAAACCCTGCGCTAAGTCGGTGACATGAAAGCCACTTTTTGAACATATTAGGACAACGCATGTGTTGGGAACACGGTCCACTAGATCGCTTTTAATTAGTAATAATCTTTATTTGTCAGAATGAGCTTCCGCTCTTTACATTGACAGATTACGGTTACACTAGACTAAACTAAACTAACCTACACTAAACTAAACTAAACTAAAAAAACAAAAAAAGACAACAATAGGAAAAGTAATGTGAACAATGCAAAGTCAGGCTTACATTTTGTCTTAATTTTAGGTAATGACTATTGATTTTGACTGTCTAAAGTCATAAAAATAATGTTGTAATAATATAAATAAAATAGAGTGACACAGATAATTATAACTCTAATTATAACTGCGCTTCGCTTATACTCTGCTAGGAGTAAATCCAGGAGACCGTGGTTGGGAATTGTTAAGTTAAGAAGGCGGTGTATGTTGTTTATTAGGTTGCTAGGATACGAGATGTTTTGGTTAGAGCTAGTTGTGTGTGATGAGATGGAAGGTGTTGTGTCTACGAAAGTGATGTTAATACTAACTGTGTTTTGATATCAGTTCATTTTACATTTTGTCAACCCTGTTGACCAAGAGGGATGGTGTGACGTACCACCCCCTTCTCCTCTTCAAGATTTATCGTCAGTCGAAGTCGAGGCTCCTAATTGTATCGGACTGGTGGGAACACATCCGCTCCAGCGATCTTTTAGTGTCATCAATTGTGATTGTAACATAAATAAAAAAGTAATAGTAATCATCACACGCGTAATTAGGTCTAGTGATGTGAACTAGCTCCATTGTTTTTACTGTCCATAAACTGTTTTAGTATTAGTCTTTATACAAGTAAAGTGGTCCTCCGGTATTTTAATTATTGTTTATTTTTTAACCTGTGTGCTCCAACAGCATGTTTCCTCGCTTGTGAAGGTGACTGTACTTGATAAACCCTGCGCTTAGTCAGTGACATGAAAGCCACTTCTTGAACATATTAGGACAACGCATGTTTCCTCGCTTGTGACGGTGACTGTACGTTAAAAACCCTGCACTAAGTCAGTGATATGAGAGCAACTACATGCAACATATGAAGACAACGCATGTTTCCTCGCTTGTGAAGGTGACGGTACTTGATAAACCCTGCGCTAAGTCATGACATGAAAGCCACTTCATGCAACATGTGAAGACAAGGCATGTTTCCTCGCTTGTGACGGTGACTGTACTTGATAAACTCTGCACTAAGTCGGTGACATGAGAGCAACTACATGCAACATATGAAGACAACGCATGTTTCCTCGCTTGTGAAAGTGACTGTACTTGATAAACCCTGCGCTAAGTCAGTGACATGAGAGCAACTACATGCAACATATTAAGACAACGCATGTTTCCTCGCTTGTGAAGGTGACTGTACTTGATAAACCCTGCGCTAAGTCAGTGACTTGAGAGCAACTACATGCAACATATGAAGACAACGCATGTTTCCTCGCTTGTGAAGGTGACTGTACTTGATAAACCCTGCGCTAAGTCAGTGACATGAGAGCAGCTTCATGCAACATATGAAGACAACGCATGTTTCCTCGCTTGTGAAGGTGACTGTACTTGATAAACCCTGCGCTAAGTCAGTGACATGAGAGCAACTACATGCAACATATGAAGACAACGCATGTTTCCTCGCTTGTGACGGTGACTGTACTTGATAAACCCTGCGCTAAGTCAGTGACATGAAAGAAACTACATGCAACATATGAAGACAACGCATGTTTCCTCGCTTGTGAAGGTGACTGTACTTGATAAACCTTGCGGTAAGTCAGTGACATGAGAGCAACTACATGCATCATATGAAGACAACGCATGTTTCCTCGCTTGTGAAGGTGACTGTACTTGATAAACCCTGCGCTAAGTCAGTGACATGAGAGCAACTACATGCAACATATGAAGACAACGCATGTTTTCTCGCTTGTGACGGTGACTGTACTTGATAAACCCTGCACTAAGTCGGTGACATGAGAGCAACTACATGCAACATATGAAGACAACGCATGTTTCCTCGCTTGTGAAGGTGACTGTACTTGATAAACCCTGCGCTAAGTCAGTGTTATGAGAGCAACTACATGCAACATATGAAGACAACGCATGTTTCCTCGCTTGTGACGGTGACTGTACGTGATAAACCTTGCGCTAAGTCAGTGACATGAGAGCAACTACATGCAACATATGAAGACAACGCATGTTTCCTCGCTTGTGACGGTGACTGTACGTGATAAACCCTGCGCTAAGTCAGTGACATGAGAGCAACTACATGCAACATATGAAGACAACGCATGTTTTCTCGCTTGTAAAGGTGACTGTATTTGATAAACCCTGCGCTAAGTCAGTGACATGAGAGCAACTACATGCAACATATGAAGACAACGCATGTTTCCTCGCTTGTGACGGTGACTGTACTTGATAAACCCTGCGCTAAGTCAGTGACATGAGAGCAACTACATGCAACATATGAAGACAACGCATGTTTTCTCGCTTATGAAGGTGTCTGTACTTAAAAAAACCCTGCGCTAAGTCAGTGACATGAGAGCAACTACATGCAACATATGAAGACAACGCATGTTTCCTCGCTTGTGACGGTGACTGTACTGTATAAACCCTGCGCTAAGTCAGTGACATGAGAGCAACTACATGCAACATATGAAGACAACGCATGTTTTCTCTATTGTGACGGTGACTGTACTTGAAAAACCCTGCGCTAAGTCAGTGACATGAAAGCAACAACATGCAACATATGAAGACAATGCATGTTTCCTCGCTTGTGAAGGTGACTGTACTTGATAAACCCTGCGCGAAGTCAGTGACCTGAGAGCAACTACATGCATCATATGAAGACAACGCATGTTTCCTCGCTTGTGAAGGTGACTGTACTTGATAAACCCTGCGCTAAGTCAGTGACATGAGAGCAACTACATGCAACATATGAAGACAACGCATGTTTCCTCGCTTGTGACGGTGTCTGTACTTGATAAACCCTGCGCTAAGTCAGTGACATGAGAGCAACTACATGCAACATATGAAGACAACGCATGTTTCCTCGCTTGTGACGGTGACTGTACTGTATAAACCCTGCGCTAAGTCAGTGACATGAGAGCAACTACATGCAACATATGAAGACAACGCATGTTTTCTCTATTGTGACGGTGACTGTACTTGAAAAACCCTGCGCTAAGTCAGTGACATGAAAGAAACAACATGCAACATATGAAGACAATGCATGTTTCCTCACTTGTGAAGGTGACTGTACTTGATAAACCCTGCGCGAAGTCAGTGACCTGAGAGCAACTACATGCAACATATGAAGACAACGCATGTTTCCTCGCTTGTGACGGTGACTGTACTTGATAAAACCTGCACTAAGTCGGTGACATGAGAGCAACTACATGCAACATATGAAGACAACGCATGTTTCCTCGCTTGTGAAGGTTAATGTACTTGATAAACCCTGCGCTAAGTCAGTGACATGAGAGCAACTACATGCAACATATGAAGACAACGCATGTTTCCTCTCTTGTGACGGTGACTGTACTTGATAAACCCTGCACTAAGTCAGTGACATGAGAGCAACTACATGCAACATATGAAGACAACGCATGTTTCCTCGCTTGTGAAGGTGACTGTACTTGATAAACCCTGCGCTAAGTCAGTGACATGAGAGCAACTACATGCAACATATGAAGACAACGCATGTCTCCTCGCTTGTGAAGGTGACTGTACTTGATAAACCCTGCGCTTAGTCAGTGACATGAGAGCAACTACATGCAACATATGAAGACAACGCATGTTTACTCGCTTGTGACGGTGACTGTACGTTATAAACCCTGCACTAAGTCAGTGACATGAGAGCAACTACATGCAACATATGAAGACAACGCATGTTTCCTCGCTTGTGAAGGTGACTGTACTTGATAAACCCTGCGCTAAGTCATGACATGAAAGCCACTTCATGCAACATGTGAAGACAAGGTATGTTTCCTCGCTTGTGACGGTGACTGTACTTGATAAACTCTGCACTAAGTCGGTGACATGAGAGCAACTACATGCAACATATGAAGACAACGCATGTTTCCTCACTTGTGAAAGTGACTGTACTTGATAAACCCTGCGCTAAGTCAGTGACATGAGAGCAACTACATGCAACATATGAAGACAACGCATGTTTCCTCGCTTGTGACGGTGACTGTAGTTGATAAACCTTGCGCTAAGTCAGTGACATGAGAGCAACTACATGCAACATATGAAGACAACGCATGTTTCCTCGCTTGTGAAGGTGATGTACGTGATAAACCCTGCGCTAAGTCAGTGACATGAGAGCAACTGCATGCAACATATGAAGACATGCATGTTTCCTCGCTTGTGAAGGTGACTGTACTTGATAAACCCTGCGCTAAGTCAGTGACATGAGAGCAACTACATGCAACATATGAAGACAACGCATGTTTCCTCGCTTGTGACGGTGACTGTACTTGATAAACCCTGCGCTAAGTGAGTGACGTGAAAGAAACTACATGCAACATATGAAGACAACGCATGTTTCCTCGCTTGTGAAGGTGACTGTACTTGATAAACCCTGCGGTAAGTCAGTGACATGAGAGCAACTACATGCAACATATGAAGACAACGCATGTTTCCTCGCTTGTGACGGTGACTGTACTTGATAAACCCTGCACTAAGTCGGTGACATGAGAGCAACTACATGCAACATATGAAGACAACGCATGTTTCCTCGCTTGTGAAGGTTACTGTACTTGATAAACCCTGCGCTAATTCAGTGACATGAGAGCAACTACATGCAACGTATGAAGACAACGCATGTTTCCTCGCTTGTGAAGGTGACTGTACTTGATAAACCCTGCGCTAAGTCAGTGACATGAGAGCAACTACATGCAACATATGAAGACATCGCATGTCTCCTCGCTTGTGAGGGTGACTGTACTTGATAAACCCTGCGCTAAGTCAGTGACATAAGAGCAACTACATGCAACATATTAGGACAACGCATGTTTCCTCGCTTGTGAAGGTGACTGTACTTGATAAACCCTGCACTAAGTCAGTGACATGAGAGCAACTACATGCAACATATGAAGACAACGCATGTTTCCTCGCTTGTGAAGGTGAATGTACTTGATAAACTCTGCGCTAAGTCAGTGACATGAGAGCAAGTACATGCAACATATGAAGACAACGCATGTTTCCTCGCTTGTGAAGGTGACTGTACTTGATAAACCCTGCACTTAGTCAGTGACATGAGAGCAACTACATGCAACATATTAGGACAACGCATGTTTCCTCGCTTGTGAAGGTGACTGTACTTGATAAACTCTGCGCTTAGTCAGTGACATGAGAGCAACTACATGCAACATATGAAGACAACGCATGTTTCCTCGCTTGTGAAGGTGACTGTACTTGATAAACCCTGCGCTAAGTCGGTGACATGAGAGCAACTACATGCAACATATGAAGACAACGCATGTCTCCTCGCTTGTGAAGGTGACTGTACATGATAAACCCTGCGCTAAGTCAGTGACATGAGAGCAACTACATGCAACATATGAAGACAACGCATGTTTCCTCGCTTGTGAAGTTGACTGTACGTGATAAACCCTGCGCTAAGTCAGTGACATGTGAGCAACTACATGCAACATTTGAAGACAACGCACGTTTCCTCGCTTGTGAAGGTGACTGTACTTGATAAACCCTGCGCTAAGTCAGTGACATGAGAGCAACTACATGCAACATATGAAGACAACGCATGTTTTCTCTTTTGTGACGGAGACTGTACTTCAAAAACCCTGCGCTAAGTCAGTGACATGAGAGCAACTACATGCAACATATGAAGACAACGCATGTGTCCTCGCTTGTGACGGTGACGGTACTTGACAAACCCTGCGCTAAGTCAGTGACATGAGAGCCACTACATGCAACATATGAAGACAACGCATGTTTCCTCGCTTGTGAAAGTGACTGTACTTGATAAACCCTGCGCTAAGTCAGTGAGATGAGAGCAACTACATGCAACATATGAAGACAACGCATGTTTCCTCGCTTGTGACGGTGACTGTACTTGATAAACCCTGCGCTAAGTCAGTGACATGAGAGGAACTACATGCAACATATGAAGACAACGCATGTTTCCTCGCTTGTGAAGGTGACCGTACTTGATATTTCCTGCGCTAAGTCAGTGACATGAGAGCAACTACATGCAACATATGAAGACAACGCATGTTTCCTCGCTTGTGAAGGTGACTGTACTTGATAAACCCTGCGCTAAGTCAGTGACATGAGAGCAACTACATGCAACATATGAAGACAACGCATGTTTCCTCGCTTGTGACGGTGACTGTACTTGATAAACCCTGCGCTAAGTCAGTGACATGAGAGCAACTACATGCAACATATGAAGACAACGCATGTTTCCTCTCTTGTGAAGGTGACCGTACTTGATATTTCCTGCGCTAAGTCAGTGACATGAGAGCAACTACATGCAACATTTGAAGACAACGCATGTTTTCTCGCTTGTGAAGGTGACTGTACTTGAAAAAACCCTGCGCTAAGTCAGTGACATGAGAGCAACTACATGCAACATATGAAGACATCGAATGTTTCCTCGCTTGTGACGGTGACTGTACGTGATAAACCCTGCGCTAAGTCAGTGACATGTGAGCAACTACATGCAACATATGAAGACAACGCATGTTTCCTCGCTTGTGACGGTGACTGTACTTGATAAACCCTGCGCTAAGTCAGTGACATGAGAGCAACTACATGCAACATATGAAGACAACGAATGTTTCCTCGCTTGTGACGGTGACTGTACGTAATAAATCCTGCGCTAAGTCAGTGACATGAGAGCAACTACATGCAACATATGAAGACAACGCATGTTTCCTCGCTTGTGAAGGTTACTGTACTTGATAAACCCTGCGCTAAGTCAGTGACATATGAGCAACTTTATGCAACATATGAAGACAACGCATGTTTCTTCGCTTTTGAAGGTGACTGTTCTTGATAAACCCTACGCTAAGTCAGTGACATGAGAGCAACTACATGCAAGATATGAAGACAACGCATGTTTCCTCGCTTGTGACGGTGACTGTACGTGATAAACCTTGCGCTAAGTCAGTGACATGAGAGCAACTACATGCAACATATGAAGACAACGCATGTTTCCTCGCTTGTGACGGTGACTGTACGTGATAAACCCTGCGCTAAGTCAGTGACATGAGAGCAACTACATGCAACATATGAAGACAACGCATGTTTTCTCGCTTGTAAAGGTGACTGTACTTGATAAACCCTGCGCTAAGTCAGTGACATGAGAGCAACTACATGCAACATATGAAGACAACGCATGTTTCCTCGCTTGTGACGGTGACTGTACTTGATAAACCCTGCGCTAAGTCAGTGACATGAGAGCAACTACATGCAACATATGAAGACAACGCATGTTTTCTCGCTTATGAAGGTGTCTGTACTTGATAAACCCTGCGCTAAGTCAGTGACATGAGAGCAACTACATGCAACATATGAAGACAACGCATGTTTCCTCGCTTGTGACGGTGACTGTACTGTATAAACCCTGCGCTAAGTCAGTGACATGAGAGCAACTACATGCAACATATGAAGACAACGCATGTTTTCTCTATTGTGACGGTGACTGTACTTGAAAAACCCTGCGCTAAGTCAGTGACATGAAAGCAACAACATGCAACATATGAAGACAATGCATGTTTCCTCGCTTGTGAAGGTGACTGTACTTGATAAACCCTGCGCGAAGTCAGTGACCTGAGAGCAACTACATGCATCATATGAAGACAACGCATGTTTCCTCGCTTGTGAAGGTGACTGTACTTGATAAACCCTGCGCTAAGTCAGTGACATGAGAGCAACTACATGCAACATATGAAGACAACGCATGTTTCCTCGCTTGTGACGGTGACTGTACTTTATAAACCCTGCACTAAGTCGGTGACATGAGAGCAACTACATGCAACATATGAAGACAACGCATGTTTCCTCGCTTGTGAAGGTTACTGTACTTGATAAACCCTGCGCTAAGTCAGTGACATGAGAGCAACTACATGCAACATATGAAGACAACGCATGTTTCCTCTCTTAGGACGGTGACTGTACTTGATAAACCCTGCACTAAGTCAGTGACATGAGAGCAACTACATGCAACATATGAAGACAACGCATGTTTCCTCGCTTGTGACGGTGACTGTACGTGATAAACCCTGCGCTAAGTCAGTGACATGAGAGCAACTACATGCAACATATGAAGACAACGCATGTTTTCTCGCTTGTAAAGGTGACTGTACTTGATAAACCCTGCGCTAAGTCAGTGACATGAGAGCAACTACATGCAACATATGAAGACAACGCATGTTTCCTCGCTTGTGACGGTGACTGTACTTGATAAACCCTGCGCTAAGTCAATGACATGAGAGCAACTACATGCAACATATGAAGACAACGCATGTTTTCTCGCTTATGAAGGTGTCTGTACTTGATAAACCCTGCGCTAAGTCAGTGACATGAGAGCAACTACATGCAACATATGAAGACAACGCATGTTTCCTCGCTTGTGACGGTGACTGTACTGTATAAACCCTGCGCTAAGTCAGTGACATGAGAGCAACTACATGCAACATATGAAGACAACGCATGTTTTCTCTATTGTGACGGTGACTGTACTTGAAAAACCCTGCGCTAAGTCAGTGACATAAAAGAAACAACATGCAACATATGAAGACAATGCATGTTTCCTCACTTGTGAAGGTGACTGTACTTGATAAACCCTGCGCGAAGTCAGTGACCTGAGAGCAACTACATGCAACATATGAAGACAACGCATGTTTCCTCGCTTGTGACGGTGACTGTACTTGATAAAACCTGCACTAAGTCGGTGACATGAGAGCAACTACATGCAACATATGAAGACAACGCATGTTTCCTCGCTTGTGAAGGTTAATGTACTTGATAAACCCTGCGCTAAGTCAGTGACATGAGAGCAACTACATGCAACATATGAAGACAACGCATGTTTCCTCTCTTGTGACGGTGACTGTACTTGATAAACCCTGCACTAAGTCAGTGACATGAGAGCAACTACATGCAACATATGAAGACAACGCATGTTTCCTCGCTTGTGAAGGTGACTGTACTTGATAAACCCTGCGCTAAGTCAGTGACATGAGAGCAACTACATGCAACATATGAAGACAACGCATGTCTCCTCGCTTGTGAAGGTGACTGTACTTGATAAACCCTGCGCTTAGTCAGTGACATGAGAGCAACTACATGCAACATATGAAGACAACGCATGTTTACTCGCTTGTGACGGTGACTGTACGTTATAAACCCTGCACTAAGTCAGTGACATGAGAGCAACTACATGCAACATATGAAGACAACGCATGTTTCCTCGCTTGTGAAGGTGACTGTACTTGATAAACCCTGCGCTAAGTCATGACATGAAAGCCACTTCATGCAACATGTGAAGACAAGGTATGTTTCCTCGCTTGTGACGGTGACTGTACTTGATAAACTCTGCACTAAGTCGGTGACATGAGAGCAACTACATGCAACATATGAAGACAACGCATGTTTCCTCACTTGTGAAAGTGACTGTACTTGATAAACCCTGCGCTAAGTCAGTGACATGAGAGCAACTACATGCAACATATGAAGACAACGCATGTTTCCTCGCTTGTGACGGTGACTGTAGTTGATAAACCTTGCGCTAAGTCAGTGACATGAGAGCAACTACATGCAACATATGAAGACAACGCATGTTTCCTCGCTTGTGAAGGTGATGTACGTGATAAACCCTGCGCTAAGTCAGTGACATGAGAGCAACTGCATGCAACATATGAAGACATGCATGTTTCCTCGCTTGTGAAGGTGACTGTACTTGATAAACCCTGCGCTAAGTCAGTGACATGAGAGCAACTACATGCAACATATGAAGACAACGCATGTTTCCTCGCTTGTGACGGTGACTGTACTTGATAAACCCTGCGCTAAGTGAGTGACGTGAAAGAAACTACATGCAACATATGAAGACAACGCATGTTTCCTCGCTTGTGAAGGTGACTGTACTTGATAAACCCTGCGGTAAGTCAGTGACATGAGAGCAACTACATGCAACATATGAAGACAACGCATGTTTCCTCGCTTGTGACGGTGACTGTACTTGATAAACCCTGCACTAAGTCGGTGACATGAGAGCAACTACATGCAACATATGAAGACAACGCATGTTTCCTCGCTTGTGAAGGTTACTGTACTTGATAAACCCTGCGCTAATTCAGTGACATGAGAGCAACTACATGCAACGTATGAAGACAACGCATGTTTCCTCGCTTGTGAAGGTGACTGTATTTGATACACCCTGCGCTAAGTCAGTGATATGAGAGCAACTACATGCAACATATGATGACAACGCATGTTTCCTCGCTTGTGAAGGTGACTGTACGTGTTAAACCCTGCGCTAAGTCAGTGACATGAGAGCAACTACATGCAACATATGAAGACAACGCATTTTCCTCGCTTGTGAAGGTAACTGTACGTGATAAACCCTTCGCTAAGTCAGTGACATGAGAGCAACTACATGCAACATATGAAGACAACGCATGTTTCCTCGCTTGTGAAGGTGACTGTACTTGATAAACCCTGCGCTTAGTCAGTGACATGAGAGCAACTTCATGCATCATATGAAGACAACGCATGTTTCCTCGCTTGTGAAGGTGACTGTACTTGATAAACCCTGCGCTAAGTCAGTGACATGAGAGCAACTATTTGCAACATATGAAGACAACGCATGTTTCCTCGCTTGTGACGGTGACTGTACTTGAAAACCCTGCGCTAATTCAGTGACATGAGAGCAACTACATGCAACATATGTAGACAACGCATGTTTCCTCGCTTGTGAAGGTGACTGTACTTGATAAACCCTGCGCTAAGTCAGTGACATGAAAGCAACTACATGCAACATATGAAGACAACGCATGTTTCCTCGCTAGTGAAGATGACTGTACTTGATAAACGCTGCGCTAAGTCAGTGACGTGAGAGCAACTACATGCAACATATTAGGACAACGCATGTTTCCTCGCTTGTGACGGTGACTGTACTTGATAAACCCTGCGCTTAGTCAGTGACATGAGAGCAACTACATGCAACATATGTAGACAACGCATGTTTCCTCGCTTGTGAAGGTGACTGTACTTGATAAACCCTGCGCTAAGTCAGTGACATGAGAGCAACTACATGCAACATATAAAAAATCAACGCATGTTTCCTCGCTTGTGAAGGTGACTGTACTTGATAAACCCTGCGCTAAGTCAGTGAAATAAGAGCAACTACATGCAACATATGAAGAAGACAACGCATGTTTCCTCGCTTGTGAAGGTAACTGTACTCGATAAACCCTGCGCTAAGTCAGTGACATGAGAGCAACTACATGCAACATATGAAGACAACGCATGTTTCCTCGCTTGTGACGGTGACTGTACTTGATAAACCCTGCGCTAAGTCAGTGACATGAGAGCAACTACATGCAACATATGAAGACAACGCATGTTTCCTCGCTTGTGACGGTGACTGTACTTGATAAACCCTGCGCTAAGTCAGTGACATGAGAGCAACTACATGCAACATATGTAGACAACGCATGTTTCCTCGCTTGTGACGGTGACTGTACTTGAAAAACCCTGCGTTAAGTCAGTGACATGAGAGAAACTACATGCAACATATTAGGACAACGCATGTTTCCTCGCTTGTGAAGGTGACTGTACTTAATAAACCCTGCGCTAAGTCAGTGACATGAGAGCAACTACATGCAAAATATGTAGACAACGCATGTTTCCTCGCTTGTGAAGATGACTGTACTTGATAAACCCTGCGCTAAGTCAGTGACATGAGAGCAACTACATGCAACATATGAAGACAACGCATGTTTCCTCGCTTGTGAAGGTGACTGTACTTGATAAACCCTGCGCTAAGTCAGTGACATGAGAGCAACTACATGAAACATATGAAGACAACGCATGTTTCCTCGCTTGTGAAGGTGACTGTACTTGACCAACCCTGCGCTAAGTCAGTGACATGAGAGCAACTACATGCAACATATGAAGACAACGCATGTTTCCTCGCTTGTGACGGTGACTGTACTTGATAAACCCTGCGCTATATCAGTGACATGAGAGCAACTACATGCAACATATGATAACAACGCATGTTTCCTCGCTTGTGACGGTGACTGTACTTGATAAACCCTGCGCTTAGTCAGTGACATGAGAGCAACTACATGCAACATATGAAGACAACACATGTTTCCTCGCTTGTGAAGGTGACTGTACTTGATAAACCTTGCGCTAAGTCAGTGACATGAGAGCAACTACATGCAACATATGAAGACAACGCATGTTTCCTCGCTTGTGACGGTGACTGTACTTGATAAACCCTGCGCTAAGTCAGTGACATGAGAGCAACTACATGCAACAAATGATGACAACGCATGTTTCCTCGCTTGTGACGGTGACTGTACTTGATAAACCCTGCGCTTCGTCAGTGACATGAGAGCAACTACATGCAACATATGAAGACAACACATGTTTCCTCGCTTGTGAAGGTGACTGTACTTGATAAACCTTGCGCTAAGTCAGTGACATAAGAGCAACTACATGCAACATATGAAGACAACGCATGTTTCTTCGCTTGTGAAGGTGACTGTACTTGATAAACCCTGCGCTAAGTCAAGGACATGAGAGCAACTACATGCAACATATGAAGACAATGCATGTTTCCTTGCTTGTGAAGGTGACTGTATTTGATACACCCTGCGCTTAGTCAGTGATATGAGAGCAACTACATGCAACATATGATGACAACGCATGTTTCCTCGCTTGTGAAGGTGACTGTACGTGTTAAACCCTGCGCTAAGTCAGTGACATGAGAGCAACTACATGCAACATATGAAGACAACGCATTTTCCTCGCTTGTGAAGGTAACTGTACGTGATAAACCCTTCGCTAAGTCAGTGACATGAGAGCAACTACATGCAACATATGAAGACAACGCATGTTTCCTCGCTTGTGAAGGTGACTGTACTTGATAAACCCTGCGCTAAGTCAGTGACATGAGAGCAACTTCATGCATCATATGAAGACAACGCATGTTTCCTCGCTTGTGAAGGTGACTGTACTTGATAAACCCTGCGCTAAGTCAGTGACATGAGAGCAACTATTTGCAACATATGAAGACAACGCATGTTTCCTCGCTTGTGACGGTGACTGTACTTGAAAACCCTGCGCTAATTCAGTGACATGAGAGCAACTACATGCAACATATGTAGACAACGCATGTTTCCTCGCTTGTGAAGGTGACTGTACTTGATAAACCCTGCGCTAAGTCAGTGACATGAAAGCAACTACATGCAACATATGAAGACAACGCATGTTTCCTCGCTAGTGAAGATGACTGTACTTGATAAACGCTGCGCTAAATCAGTGACGTGAGAGCAACTACATGCAACATATTAGGACAACGCATGTTTCCTCGCTTGTGACACTGACTGTACTTGATAAACCCTGCGCTAAGTCAGTGACATGAGAGCAACTACATGCAACATATATAGACAACGCATGTTTCCTCGCTTGTGAAGGTGACTGTACTTGATAAACCCTGCGCTAAGTCAGTGACATGAGAGCAACTACATGCAACATATAAAAAATCAACGCATGTTTCCGTTTCCTCGCTTGTGAAGGTGACTGTACTTGATAAACCCTGCGCTAAGTCAGTGAAATGAGAGCAACTACATGCAACATATGAAGACAACGCATGTTTCCTCGCTTGTTAAGGTAACTGTACTCGATAAACCCTGCGCTAAGTCAGTGACATGAGAGCAACTACATGCAACATATGAACAACGCATGTTTCCTCGCTTGTGAAGGTTACTGTACTTGATAAACCCTGCGCTAAGTCAGTGACATGAGAGCAACTACATGCAACATATGAAGACAACGCATGTTTCCTCACTTGTGACGGTGACTGTACTTGATTAACCCTGCGCTAAGTCAGTGACATGAGAGCAACTACATGCAAAATATGTAGACAACGCATGTTTCCTCGCTTGTGACGGTGACTGTACGTGAAAAACCCTGCGTTAAGTCAGTGACATGAGAGAAACTACATGCAACATATTAGGACAACACATGTTTCCTCGCTTGTGAAGGTGACTGTACTTAATAAACCCTGCGCTTAGTCAGTGACATGAGAGCAACTACATGCTACATATGAAGACAACGCATGTTTCCTCGCTTGTGACGGTGACTGTACTTGATAAACCCTGCGCTAAGTCAGTGACATGAGAGCAACTACATGCAACATATGAAGACAACGCATGTTTCCTCGCTTGTGAAGGTGACTGTACTTGATAAACCCTGCGCTAAGTCAGTGACATGAGACAAACTACATGCAAAATATGAAGACAACGCATGTTTCCTCACTTGTGACGGTGACTGTTCTTGATAAACCCTGCGCTAATTCAGTGACATGAGAGCAACTACATGCAACATATGAAGACAACGCATGTTTCATCGCTTGTGAAGGTGACTGTACTTGATAAACCCTGCGCTAAGTCAGTGACATGAGAGTAACTACATGCAACATATGAAGACAACGCATGTTTCCTCGCTTGTGAAGGTGACTTTACTTGATACACCCTGCGCTAAATCAGTGACATGAGAGCAACTACATGCAACATATGAAGACAACGCATGTTTCCTCGCTTGTGCCGGTGACTGTACTTGATAAACCCTGCGCTAAGTCAGTGACTTGAGAGCAACTACATGCAACATATGAGGACAACGCATGTTTCCTCGCTAGTGACGGTGACTGTACTTGATAAACCCTGCGCTTAGTCAGTGACATGAGAGCAACTACATGCAACATATGAAGACAACACATGTTTCCTCGCTTGTGAAGGTGACTGTACTTGATAAACCCTGCGCTAAGTCAGTAACATGAGAGCAACTACATGCAACATAAGAAGACAACGCATGTTTCCTCGCTTGTGAAGGTGACTGTACTTGATAAACCCTGCGCTAAGTCAGTGACATGAGAGCAACTACATGCAACATATGAGGACAACGCATGTTTCCTCGCTTGTAACGGTGACTGTACTTGATAAACCCTGCGCTTAGTCAGTGACATGAGAGCTTCTACATGCAACATATGAAGACAACACATGTTTCCTCGCTTGTGAAGGTGACTGTACTTGATAAACCCTGCGCTAAGTCAGTGACATGAGAGCAACTTCTTGAACATAATAGGACAACGCATGTTTCCTCGCTTGTGAAGGTGACTGTACTTGATAAACCCTGCGCTAAGTCAGTGACATGAAAGCCACTTCATGCAACATATTAGGACAACGCATGTTTTTTTGCTTGTGAAGGAAACTGTACTTGATAAACTCTGCGCTAAGTCAGTGACATGAGAGCAACTACATGCAACATATTAGGACAACGCATGTTTTCTCGCTTGTGACGGTGACTGTACTTGATAAACCCTGCGCTAAGTCAGTGACATGAGAGCAACTACATGCAACATATGAAGACAACGCATGTTTCCTCGCTTGTGACGGTGACTGTACTTGATAAACCCTGCGCTAAGTCTTTGACATGAGAGCAACTACATGCAACATATTAGGACAACGCATGTTTCCTCGCTTGTGACGGTGACTGTACTTGATAAACCCTGTGCTAAGTCAGTGACATGAGAGCAACTACCTGCAACATTTGAAGACAACGAATGTTTCCTCGCTTGTGACGGTGACTGTACTTGATAAACCCTGCGCTAAGTCCGTGACATGAAAGCCACTTCATGCAACATATGAAGACAACGCATGTTTCCTCGCTTGTGAAGGTGACTGTACGTGTTAAACCCTGCGCTAAGTCAGTGACATGAGAGCAACTACATGCAACATATGAAGACAACGCATTTTCCTCGCTTGTGAAGGTAACTGTACGTGATAAACCCTGCGCTAAGTCAGTGACATGAGAGCAACTACATGCAACATATGAAGACAACGCATGTTTCCTCGCTTGTGAAGGTGACTGTACTTGATAAACCCTGCGCTTAGTCAGTGACATGAGAGCAACTTCATGCATCATATGAAGACAACGCATGTTTCCTCGCTTGTGAAGGTGATTGTACTTGATAAACCCTGCGCTTAGTCAGTGACATGAGAGCAACTACATGCAACATATGAAGACAACGCATGTTTCCTCGCTTGTGACGGTGACTGTACTTGAAAACCCTGCGCTAAGTCAGTGACATGAGAGCAACTACATGCAACATATGTAGACAACGCATGTTTCCTCGCTTGTGAAGGCGACTGTACTTGATAAACCTTGCGCTAAGTCAGTGACATAAAAGCAACTACATGCAACATATGAAGACAACGCATGTTTCCTCGCTTGTGAAGGTGACTGTACTTGATAAACCCTGCGCTAAGTCAGTGACATGAGACAAACTACATGCAAAATATGAAGACAACGCATGTTTCCTCACTTGTGACGGTGACTGTTCTTGATAAACCCTGCGCTAATTCAGTGACATGAGAGCAACTACATGCAACATATGAAGACAACGCATGTTTCATCGCTTGTGAAGGTGACTGTACTTGATAAACCCTGCGCTAAGTCAGTGACATGAGAGTAACTACATGCAACATATGAAGACAACGCATGTTTCCTCGCTTGTGAAGGTGACTTTACTTGATACACCCTGCGCTAAATCAGTGACATGAGAGCAACTACATGCAACATATGAAGACAACGCATGTTTCCTCGCTTGTGCCGGTGACTGTACTTGATAAACCCTGCGCTAAGTCAGTGACTTGAGAGCAACTACATGCAACATATAAGGACAACGCATGTTTCCTCGCTAGTGACGGTGACTGTACTTGATAAACCCTGCGCTTAGTCAGTGACATGAGAGCAACTACATGCAACATATGAAGACAACACATGTTTCCTCGCTTGTGAAGGTGACTGTACTTGATAAACCCTGCGCTAAGTCAGTAACATGAGAGCAACTACATGCAACATAAGAAGACAACGCATGTTTCCTCGCTTGTAAAGGTGACTGTACTTGATAAACCCTGCGCTAAGTCAGTGACATGAGAGCAACTACATGCAACATATGAGGACAACGCATGTTTCCTCGCTTGTGACGGTGACTGTACTTGATAAACCCTGCGCTTAGTCAGTGACATGAGAGCTTCTACATGCAACATATGAAGACAACACATGTTTCCTCGCTTGTGAAGGTGACTGTACTTGATAAACCCTGCGCTAAGTCAGTGACATGAGAGCAACTTCTTGAACATAATAGGACAACGCATGTTTCCTCGCTTGTGAAGGTGACTGTACTTGATAAACCCTGCGCTAAGTCAGTGACATGAAAGCCACTTCATGCAACATATTAGGACAACGCATGTTTTTTTGCTTGTGAAGGAAACTGTACTTGATAAACTCTGCGCTAAGTCAGTGACATGAGAGCAACTACATGCAACATATTAGGACAACGCATGTTTTCTCGCTTGTGACGGTGACTGTACTTGATAAACCCTGCGCTAAGTCAGTGACATGAGAGCAACTACATGCAACATATGAAGACAACGCATGTTTCCTCGCTTGTGACGGTGACTGTACTTGATAAACCCTGCGCTAAGTCTTTGACATGAGAGCAACTACATGCAACATATTAGGACAACGCATGTTTCCTCGCTTGTGACGGTGACTGTACTTGATAAACCCTGTGCTAAGTCAGTGACATGAGAGCAACTACCTGCAACATTAGAAGACAACGAATGTTTCCTCGCTTGTGACGGTGACTGTACTTGATAAACCCTGCGCTAAGTCCGTGACATGAAAGCCACTTCATGCAACATATGAAGACAACGCATGTTTCCTCGCTTGTGAAGGTGACTGTACGTGTTAAACCCTGCGCTAAGTCAGTGACATGAGAGCAACTACATGCAACATATGAAGACAACGCATTTTCCTCGCTTGTGAAGGTAACTGTACGTGATAAACCCTGCGCTAAGTCAGTGACATGAGAGCAACTACATGCAACATATGAAGACAACGCATGTTTCCTCGCTTGTGAAGGTGACTGTACTTGATAAACCCTGCGCTTAGTCAGTGACATGAGAGCAACTTCATGCATCATATGAAGACAACGCATGTTTCCTCGCTTGTGAAGGTGATTGTACTTGATAAACCCTGCGCTTAGTCAGTGACATGAGAGCAACTACATGCAACATATGAAGACAACGCATGTTTCCTCGCTTGTGACGGTGACTGTACTTGAAAACCCTGCGCTAAGTCAGTGACATGAGAGCAACTACATGCAACATATGTAGACAACGCATGTTTCCTCGCTTGTGAAGGCGACTGTACTTGATAAACCTTGCGCTAAGTCAGTGACATAAAAGCAACTACATGCAACATATGAAGACAACGCAATTTTCCTCGCTAGTGAAGGTGACTGTACTTGATAAACCCTGCGCTAAGTCAGTGACGTGAGAGCAACTTCATGCAACATATTAGGACAACGCATGTTTCCTCGCTTGTGACGGTGACTGTACTTGATAAACCCTGCGCTTAGTCAGTGACATGAGAGCAACTACATGCAACATATGAAGACAACGCATGTCTCCTCGCTTGTGAAGGTGACTGTACTTGATAAACCCTGCGCTAAGTCAGTGACATGAGAGCAACTACATGCAACATATGAAGACAACGCATGTTTTCTCGCTTGTAAAGGTGACTGTACTTGATAAACCCTGCGCTAAGTCAGTGACATGAGAGCAACTACATGCAACATATGAAGACATCGCATGTCTCCTCGCTTGTGAAGGTGACTGTACTTGATAAACCCTGCGCTAAGTCAGTGACATAAGCGCAACTACATGCAACATATTAGGACAACGCATGTTTCCTCGCTTGTGAAGGTGACTGTACTTGATAAACCCTGCACTAAGTTAGTGACATGAGAGCAACTACATGCAACATATGAAGACAACGCATGTTTCCTCGCTTGTGAAGGTGACTGTACTTGATAAACTCTGCGCTAAGTCAGTGACATGAGAGCAAGTACATGCAACATATGAAGACAACGCATGTTTCCTCGCTTGTGAAGGTGACTGTACTTGATAAACCCTGCACTTAGTCAGTGACATGAGAGCAACTACATGCAACATATTAGGACAACGCATGTTTCCTCGCTTGTGAAGGTGACTGTACTTGATAAACTCTGCGCTTAGTCAGTGACATGAGAGCAACTACATGCAACATATGAAGACAACGCATGTTTCCTCGCTTGTGAAGGTGACTGTACTTGATAAACCCTGCGCTAAGTCGGTGACATGAGAGCAACTACATGCAACATATGAAGACAACGCATGTCTCCTCGCTTGTGAAGGTTATTGTACTTGATAAACCCTGCGCTAAGTCAGTGACATGAGAGCAACTACATGCAACATATGAAGACAACGCATGTTTCCTCGCTTGTGAAGGTGACTGTACGTGATAAACCCTGCGCTAAGTCAGTGACATGAGAGCAACTACATGCAACATATGAAGACAACGCACGTTTCCTCGCTTGTGAAGGTGACTGTACTTGATAAACCCTGCGCTTAGTCAGTGACATGAGAGCAACTACATGCAACATATGAAGACAACGCATGTGTCCTCGCTTGTGACGGTGACTGTACTTGATAAACCCTGCGCTTAGTTAGTGACATGAGAGCCACTACATGCAACATATGAAGACAACGCATGTTTCCTCGCTTGTGAAATCGACTGTACTTGATAAACCCTGCGCTAAGTCAGTGAGATGAGAGCAACTACATGCAACATATGAAGACAACGCATGTTTCCTCGCTTGTGAAGGTGACCGTACTTGATATTTCCTGCGCTAAGTCAGTGACATGAGAGCAACTACATGCAACATATGAAGACAACGCATGTTTCCTCGCTTGTGAAGGTTACTGTACTTGATAAACCCTGCGCTAAGTCAGTGACATGAGAGCAACTTCATGCAACATATGAAGACAACGCATGTTTCTTCGCTTGTGAAGGTGACTGTACTTGATAAACCCTGCGCTAAGTCAGTGACATGAGAGCAACTACATGCAACATATGAAGACATCGCATGTCTCCTCGCTTGTGAAGGTGACTGTACTTGACAAACCCTGCGCTCAGTCAGTGACATAAGAGCAACTACATGCAACATATTAGGACAACGCATGTTTCCTCGCTTGTGAAGGTGACTGTACTTGATAAACCCTGCACTAAGTCAGTGACATGAGAGCAACTACATGCAACATATGATCACAACGCATGTTTCCTCGCTTGTGAAGGTGACTGTACTTGATAAACTCTGCGCTAAGTCAGTGACATGAGAGCAAGTACATGCAACATATGAAGACAACGCATGTTTCCTCGCTTGTGAAGGTGACTGTACTTGATAAACCCTGCACTTAGTCAGTGACATGAGAGCAACTACATGCAACATATTAGGACAACGCATGTTTCCTCGCTTGTGAAGGTGACTGTACTTGATAAACTCTGCGCTTAGTCAGTGACATGAGAGCAACTACATGCAACATATGAAGACAACGCATGTTTCCTCGCTTGTGAAGGTGACTGTACTTGATAAACCCTGCGCTAAGTCGGTGACATGAAAGCCACTTTTTGAACATATTAGGACAACGCATGTGTTGGGAACACGGTCCACTAGATCGCTTTTAATTAGTAATAATCTTTATTTGTCAGAATGAGCTTCCGCTCTTTACATTGACAGATTACGGTTACACTAGACTAAACTAAACTAACCTACACTAAACTAAACTAAACTAAAAAAACAAAAAAAGACAACAATAGGAAAAGTAATGTGAACAATGCAAAGTCAGGCTTACATTTTGTCTTAATTTTAGGTAATGACTATTGATTTTGACTGTCTAAAGTCATAAAAATAATGTTGTAATAATATAAATAAAATTGAGTGACACAGATAATTATAACTCTAATTATAACTGCGCTTCGCTTATACTCTGCTAGGAGTAAATCCAGGAGACCGTGGTTGGGAATTGTTAAGTTAAGAAGGCGGTGTATGTTGTTTATTAGGTTGCTAGGATACGAGATGTTTTGGTTAGAGCTAGTTGTGTGTGATGAGATGGAAGAAGGTGTTGTGTCTACGAAAGTGATGTTAATACTAACTGTGTTTTGATATCAGTTCATTTTACATTTTGTCAACCCTGTTGACCAAGAGGGATGGTGTGACGTACCACCCCCTTCTCCTCTTCAAGATTTATCGTCAGTCGAAGTCGAGGCTCCTAATTGTATCGGACTGGTGGGAACACATCCGCTCCAGCGATCTTTTAGTGTCATCAATTGTGATTGTAACATAAATAAAAAAGTAATAGTAATCATCACACGCGTAATTAGGTCTAGTGATGTGAACTAGCTCCATTGTTTTTACTGTCCATAAACTGTTTTAGTATTAGTCTTTATACAAGTAAAGTGGTCCTCCGGTATTTTAATTATTGTTTATTTTTTAACCTGTGTGCTCCAACAGCATGTTTCCTCGCTTGTGAAGGTGACTGTACTTGATAAACCCTGCGCTTAGTCAGTGACATGAAAGCCACTTCTTGAACATATTAGGACAACGCATGTTTCCTCGCTTGTGACGGTGACTGTACGTTAAAAACCCTGCACTAAGTCAGTGATATGAGAGCAACTACATGCAACATATGAAGACAACGCATGTTTCCTCGCTTGTGAAGGTGACGGTACTTGATAAACCCTGCGCTAAGTCATGACATGAAAGCCACTTCATGCAACATGTGAAGACAAGGCATGTTTCCTCGCTTGTGACGGTGACTGTACTTGATAAACTCTGCACTAAGTCGGTGACATGAGAGCAACTACATGCAACATATGAAGACAACGCATGTTTCCTCGCTTGTGAAAGTGACTGTACTTGATAAACCCTGCGCTAAGTCAGTGACATGAGAGCAACTACATGCAACATATTAAGACAACGCATGTTTCCTCGCTTGTGAAGGTGACTGTACTTGATAAACCCTGCGCTAAGTCAGTGACTTGAGAGCAACTACATGCAACATATGAAGACAACGCATGTTTCCTCGCTTGTGAAGGTGACTGTACTTGATAAACCCTGCGCTAAGTCAGTGACATGAGAGCAACTACATGCAACATATGAAGACAACGCATGTTTCCTCGCTTGTGAAGGTGACTGTACTTGATAAACCCTGCGCTAAGTCAGTGACATGAGAGCAACTACATGCAACATATGAAGACAACGCATGTTTCCTCGCTTGTGACGGTGACTGTACTTGATAAACCCTGCGCTAAGTCAGTGACATGAAAGAAACTACATGCAACATATGAAGACAACGCATGTTTCCTCGCTTGTGAAGGTGACTGTACTTGATAAACCTTGCGGTAAGTCAGTGACATGAGAGCAACTACATGCATCATATGAAGACAACGCATGTTTCCTCGCTTGTGAAGGTGACTGTACTTGATAAACCCTGCGCTAAGTCAGTGACATGAGAGCAACTACATGCAACATATGAAGACAACGCATGTTTTCTCGCTTGTGACGGTGACTGTACTTGATAAACCCTGCACTAAGTCGGTGACATGAGAGCAACTACATGCAACATATGAAGACAACGCATGTTTCCTCGCTTGTGAAGGTGACTGTACTTGATAAACCCTGCGCTAAGTCAGTGTTATGAGAGCAACTACATGCAACATATGAAGACAACGCATGTTTCCTCGCTTGTGACGGTGACTGTACGTGATAAACCTTGCGCTAAGTCAGTGACATGAGAGCAACTACATGCAACATATGAAGACAACGCATGTTTCCTCGCTTGTGACGGTGACTGTACGTGATAAACCCTGCGCTAAGTCAGTGACATGAGAGCAACTACATGCAACATATGAAGACAACGCATGTTTTCTCGCTTGTAAAGGTGACTGTATTTGATAAACCCTGCGCTAAGTCAGTGACATGAGAGCAACTACATGCAACATATGAAGACAACGCATGTTTCCTCGCTTGTGACGGTGACTGTACTTGATAAACCCTGCGCTAAGTCAGTGACATGAGAGCAACTACATGCAACATATGAAGACAACGCATGTTTTCTCGCTTATGAAGGTGTCTGTACTTAAAAAAACCCTGCGCTAAGTCAGTGACATGAGAGCAACTACATGCAACATATGAAGACAACGCATGTTTCCTCGCTTGTGACGGTGACTGTACTGTATAAACCCTGCGCTAAGTCAGTGACATGAGAGCAACTACATGCAACATATGAAGACAACGCATGTTTTCTCTATTGTGACGGTGACTGTACTTGAAAAACCCTGCGCTAAGTCAGTGACATGAAAGCAACAACATGCAACATATGAAGACAATGCATGTTTCCTCGCTTGTGAAGGTGACTGTACTTGATAAACCCTGCGCGAAGTCAGTGACCTGAGAGCAACTACATGCATCATATGAAGACAACGCATGTTTCCTCGCTTGTGAAGGTGACTGTACTTGATAAACCCTGCGCTAAGTCAGTGACATGAGAGCAACTACATGCAACATATGAAGACAACGCATGTTTCCTCGCTTGTGACGGTGACTGTACTTTATAAACCCTGCACTAAGTCGGTGACATGAGAGCAACTACATGCAACATATGAAGACAACGCATGTTTCCTCGCTTGTGAAGGTTACTGTACTTGATAAACCCTGCGCTAAGTCAGTGACATGAGAGCAACTACATGCAACATATGAAGACAACGCATGTTTCCTCTCTTAGGACGGTGACTGTACTTGATAAACCCTGCACTAAGTCAGTGACATGAGAGCAACTACATGCAACATATGAAGACAACGCATGTTTCCTCGCTTGTGAAGGTTAATGTACTTGATAAACCCTGCGCTAAGTCAGTGACATGAGAGCAACTACATGCAACATATGAAGACAACGCATGTTTCCTCGCTTGTGAAGGTGACTGTACTTGATAAACCCTGCGGTAAGTCAGTGACATGAGAGCAACTACATGCAACATATGAAGACAACGCATGTTTCCTCGCTTGTGACGGTGACTGTACTTGATAAACCCTGCACTAAGTCGGTGACATGAGAGCAACTACATGCAACATATGAAGACAACGCATGTTTCCTCGCTTGTGAAGGTTACTGTACTTGATAAACCCTGCGCTAATTCAGTGACATGAGAGCAACTACATGCAACGTATGAAGACAACGCATGTTTCCTCGCTTGTGAAGGTGACTGTACTTGATAAACCCTGCGCTAAGTCAGTGACATGAGAGCAACTACATGCAACATATGAAGACATCGCATGTCTCCTCGCTTGTGAGGGTGACTGTACTTGATAAACCCTGCGCTAAGTCAGTGACATAAGAGCAACTACATGCAACATATTAGGACAACGCATGTTTCCTCGCTTGTGAAGGTGACTGTACTTGATAAACCCTGCACTAAGTCAGTGACATGAGAGCAACTACATGCAACATATGAAGACAACGCATGTTTCCTCGCTTGTGAAGGTGAATGTACTTGATAAACTCTGCGCTAAGTCAGTGACATGAGAGCAAGTACATGCAACATATGAAGACAACGCATGTTTCCTCGCTTGTGAAGGTGACTGTACTTGATAAACCCTGCACTTAGTCAGTGACATGAGAGCAACTACATGCAACATATTAGGACAACGCATGTTTCCTCGCTTGTGAAGGTGACTGTACTTGATAAACTCTGCGCTTAGTCAGTGACATGAGAGCAACTACATGCAACATATGAAGACAACGCATGTTTCCTCGCTTGTGAAGGTGACTGTACTTGATAAACCCTGCGCTAAGTCGGTGACATGAGAGCAACTACATGCAACATATGAAGACAACGCATGTCTCCTCGCTTGTGAAGGTGACTGTACATGATAAACCCTGCGCTAAGTCAGTGACATGAGAGCAACTACATGCAACATATGAAGACAACGCATGTTTCCTCGCTTGTGAAGTTGACTGTACGTGATAAACCCTGCGCTAAGTCAGTGACATGTGAGCAACTACATGCAACATTTGAAGACAACGCACGTTTCCTCGCTTGTGAAGGTGACTGTACTTGATAAACCCTGCGCTAAGTCAGTGACATGAGAGCAACTACATGCAACATATGAAGACAACGCATGTTTTCTCTTTTGTGACGGAGACTGTACTTCAAAAACCCTGCGCTAAGTCAGTGACATGAGAGCAACTACATGCAACATATGAAGACAACGCATGTGTCCTCGCTTGTGACGGTGACGGTACTTGACAAACCCTGCGCTAAGTCAGTGACATGAGAGCCACTACATGCAACATATGAAGACAACGCATGTTTCCTCGCTTGTGAAAGTGACTGTACTTGATAAACCCTGCGCTAAGTCAGTGAGATGAGAGCAACTACATGCAACATATGAAGACAACGCATGTTTCCTCGCTTGTGACGGTGACTGTACTTGATAAACCCTGCGCTAAGTCAGTGACATGAGAGGAACTACATGCAACATATGAAGACAACGCATGTTTCCTCGCTTGTGAAGGTGACCGTACTTGATATTTCCTGCGCTAAGTCAGTGACATGAGAGCAACTACATGCAACATATGAAGACAACGCATGTTTCCTCGCTTGTGAAGGTGACTGTACTTGATAAACCCTGCGCTAAGTCAGTGACATGAGAGCAACTACATGCAACATATGAAGACAACGCATGTTTCCTCGCTTGTGACGGTGACTGTACTTGATAAACCCTGCGCTAAGTCAGTGACATGAGAGCAACTACATGCAACATATGAAGACAACGCATGTTTCCTCTCTTGTGAAGGTGACCGTACTTGATATTTCCTGCGCTAAGTCAGTGACATGAGAGCAACTACATGCAACATTTGAAGACAACGCATGTTTTCTCGCTTGTGAAGGTGACTGTACTTGAAAAAACCCTGCGCTAAGTCAGTGACATGAGAGCAACTACATGCAACATATGAAGACATCGAATGTTTCCTCGCTTGTGACGGTGACTGTACGTGATAAACCCTGCGCTAAGTCAGTGACATGTGAGCAACTACATGCAACATATGAAGACAACGCATGTTTCCTCGCTTGTGACGGTGACTGTACTTGATAAACCCTGCGCTAAGTCAGTGACATGAGAGCAACTACATGCAACATATGAAGACAACGAATGTTTCCTCGCTTGTGACGGTGACTGTACGTAATAAATCCTGCGCTAAGTCAGTGACATGAGAGCAACTACATGCAACATATGAAGACAACGCATGTTTCCTCGCTTGTGAAGGTTACTGTACTTGATAAACCCTGCGCTAAGTCAGTGACATATGAGCAACTTTATGCAACATATGAAGACAACGCATGTTTCTTCGCTTTTGAAGGTGACTGTTCTTGATAAACCCTACGCTAAGTCAGTGACATGAGAGCAACTACATGCAAGATATGAAGACAACGCATGTTTCCTCGCTTGTGACGGTGACTGTACGTGATAAACCTTGCGCTAAGTCAGTGACATGAGAGCAACTACATGCAACATATGAAGACAACGCATGTTTCCTCGCTTGTGACGGTGACTGTACGTGATAAACCCTGCGCTAAGTCAGTGACATGAGAGCAACTACATGCAACATATGAAGACAACGCATGTTTTCTCGCTTGTAAAGGTGACTGTACTTGATAAACCCTGCGCTAAGTCAGTGACATGAGAGCAACTACATGCAACATATGAAGACAACGCATGTTTCCTCGCTTGTGACGGTGACTGTACTTGATAAACCCTGCGCTAAGTCAGTGACATGAGAGCAACTACATGCAACATATGAAGACAACGCATGTTTTCTCGCTTATGAAGGTGTCTGTACTTGATAAACCCTGCGCTAAGTCAGTGACATGAGAGCAACTACATGCAACATATGAAGACAACGCATGTTTCCTCGCTTGTGACGGTGACTGTACTGTATAAACCCTGCGCTAAGTCAGTGACATGAGAGCAACTACATGCAACATATGAAGACAACGCATGTTTTCTCTATTGTGACGGTGACTGTACTTGAAAAACCCTGCGCTAAGTCAGTGACATGAAAGCAACAACATGCAACATATGAAGACAATGCATGTTTCCTCGCTTGTGAAGGTGACTGTACTTGATAAACCCTGCGCGAAGTCAGTGACCTGAGAGCAACTACATGCATCATATGAAGACAACGCATGTTTCCTCGCTTGTGAAGGTGACTGTACTTGATAAACCCTGCGCTAAGTCAGTGACATGAGAGCAACTACATGCAACATATGAAGACAACGCATGTTTCCTCGCTTGTGACGGTGACTGTACTTTATAAACCCTGCACTAAGTCGGTGACATGAGAGCAACTACATGCAACATATGAAGACAACGCATGTTTCCTCGCTTGTGAAGGTTACTGTACTTGATAAACCCTGCGCTAAGTCAGTGACATGAGAGCAACTACATGCAACATATGAAGACAACGCATGTTTCCTCTCTTAGGACGGTGACTGTACTTGATAAACCCTGCACTAAGTCAGTGACATGAGAGCAACTACATGCAACATATGAAGACAACGCATGTTTCCTCGCTTGTGACGGTGACTGTACGTGATAAACCCTGCGCTAAGTCAGTGACATGAGAGCAACTACATGCAACATATGAAGACAACGCATGTTTTCTCGCTTGTAAAGGTGACTGTACTTGATAAACCCTGCGCTAAGTCAGTGACATGAGAGCAACTACATGCAACATATGAAGACAACGCATGTTTCCTCGCTTGTGACGGTGACTGTACTTGATAAACCCTGCGCTAAGTCAATGACATGAGAGCAACTACATGCAACATATGAAGACAACGCATGTTTTCTCGCTTATGAAGGTGTCTGTACTTGATAAACCCTGCGCTAAGTCAGTGACATGAGAGCAACTACATGCAACATATGAAGACAACGCATGTTTCCTCGCTTGTGACGGTGACTGTACTGTATAAACCCTGCGCTAAGTCAGTGACATGAGAGCAACTACATGCAACATATGAAGACAACGCATGTTTTCTCTATTGTGACGGTGACTGTACTTGAAAAACCCTGCGCTAAGTCAGTGACATGAAAGAAACAACATGCAACATATGAAGACAATGCATGTTTCCTCACTTGTGAAGGTGACTGTACTTGATAAACCCTGCGCGAAGTCAGTGACCTGAGAGCAACTACATGCAACATATGAAGACAACGCATGTTTCCTCGCTTGTGACGGTGACTGTACTTGATAAAACCTGCACTAAGTCGGTGACATGAGAGCAACTACATGCAACATATGAAGACAACGCATGTTTCCTCGCTTGTGAAGGTTAATGTACTTGATAAACCCTGCGCTAAGTCAGTGACATGAGAGCAACTACATGCAACATATGAAGACAACGCATGTTTCCTCTCTTGTGACGGTGACTGTACTTGATAAACCCTGCACTAAGTCAGTGACATGAGAGCAACTACATGCAACATATGAAGACAACGCATGTTTCCTCGCTTGTGAAGGTGACTGTACTTGATAAACCCTGCGCTAAGTCAGTGACATGAGAGCAACTACATGCAACATATGAAGACAACGCATGTCTCCTCGCTTGTGAAGGTGACTGTACTTGATAAACCCTGCGCTTAGTCAGTGACATGAGAGCAACTACATGCAACATATGAAGACAACGCATGTTTACTCGCTTGTGACGGTGACTGTACGTTATAAACCCTGCACTAAGTCAGTGACATGAGAGCAACTACATGCAACATATGAAGACAACGCATGTTTCCTCGCTTGTGAAGGTGACTGTACTTGATAAACCCTGCGCTAAGTCATGACATGAAAGCCACTTCATGCAACATGTGAAGACAAGGTATGTTTCCTCGCTTGTGACGGTGACTGTACTTGATAAACTCTGCACTAAGTCGGTGACATGAGAGCAACTACATGCAACATATGAAGACAACGCATGTTTCCTCACTTGTGAAAGTGACTGTACTTGATAAACCCTGCGCTAAGTCAGTGACATGAGAGCAACTACATGCAACATATGAAGACAACGCATGTTTCCTCGCTTGTGACGGTGACTGTAGTTGATAAACCTTGCGCTAAGTCAGTGACATGAGAGCAACTACATGCAACATATGAAGACAACGCATGTTTCCTCGCTTGTGAAGGTGATGTACGTGATAAACCCTGCGCTAAGTCAGTGACATGAGAGCAACTGCATGCAACATATGAAGACATGCATGTTTCCTCGCTTGTGAAGGTGACTGTACTTGATAAACCCTGCGCTAAGTCAGTGACATGAGAGCAACTACATGCAACATATGAAGACAACGCATGTTTCCTCGCTTGTGACGGTGACTGTACTTGATAAACCCTGCGCTAAGTGAGTGACGTGAAAGAAACTACATGCAACATATGAAGACAACGCATGTTTCCTCGCTTGTGAAGGTGACTGTACTTGATAAACCCTGCGGTAAGTCAGTGACATGAGAGCAACTACATGCAACATATGAAGACAACGCATGTTTCCTCGCTTGTGACGGTGACTGTACTTGATAAACCCTGCACTAAGTCGGTGACATGAGAGCAACTACATGCAACATATGAAGACAACGCATGTTTCCTCGCTTGTGAAGGTTACTGTACTTGATAAACCCTGCGCTAATTCAGTGACATGAGAGCAACTACATGCAACGTATGAAGACAACGCATGTTTCCTCGCTTGTGAAGGTGACTGTACTTGATAAACCCTGCGCTAAGTCAGTGACATGAGAGCAACTACATGCAACATATGAAGACATCGCATGTCTCCTCGCTTGTGAGGGTGACTGTACTTGATAAACCCTGCGCTAAGTCAGTGACATAAGAGCAACTACATGCAACATATTAGGACAACGCATGTTTCCTCGCTTGTGAAGGTGACTGTACTTGATAAACCCTGCACTAAGTCAGTGACATGAGAGCAACTACATGCAACATATGAAGACAACGCATGTTTCCTCGCTTGTGAAGGTGACTGTACTTGATAAACTCTGCGCTAAGTCAGTGACATGAGAGCAAGTACATGCAACATATGAAGACAACGCATGTTTCCTCGCTTGTGAAGGTGACTGTACTTGATAAACCCTGCACTTAGTCAGTGACATGAGAGCAACTACATGCAACATATTAGGACAACGCATGTTTCCTCGCTTGTGAAGGTGACTGTACTTGATAAACTCTGCGCTTAGTCAGTGACATGAGAGCAACTACATGCAACATATGAAGACAACGCATGTTTCCTCGCTTGTGAAGGTGACTGTACTTGATAAACCCTGCGCTAAGTCGGTGACATGAGAGCAACTACATGCAACATATGAAGACAACGCATGTCTCCTCGCTTGTGAAGGTGACTGTACATGATAAACCCTGCGCTAAGTCAGTGACATGAGAGCAACTACATGCAACATATGAAGAAAACGCATGTTTCCTCGCTTGTGAAGTTGACTGTACGTGATAAACCCTGCGCTAAGTCAGTGACATGTGAGCAACTACATGCAACATTTGAAGACAACGCACGTTTCCTCGCTTGTGAAGGTGACTGTACTTGATAAACCCTGCGCTAAGTCAGTGACATGAGAGCAACTACATGCAACATATGAAGACAACGCATGTTTTCTCTTTTGTGACGGAGACTGTACTTCAAAAACCCTGCGCTAAGTCAGTGACATGAGAGCAACTACATGCAACATATGAAGACAACGCATGTGTCCTCGCTTGTGACGGTGACGGTACTTGACAAACCCTGCGCTAAGTCAGTGACATGAGAGCCACTACATGCAACATATGAAGACAACGCATGTTTCCTCGCTTGTGAAAGTGACTGTACTTGATAAACCCTGCGCTAAGTCAGTGAGATGAGAGCAACTACATGCAACATATGAAGACAACGCATGTTTCCTCGCTTGTGAAGGTTACTGTACTTGATAAACCCTGCGCTAAGTCAGTGACATATGAGCAACTTTATGCAACATATGAAGACAACGCATGTTTCTTCGCTTTTGAAGGTGACTGTTCTTGATAAACCCTACGCTAAGTCAGTGACATGAGAGCAACTACATGCAAGATATGAAGACAACGCATGTTTCCTCGCTTGTGACGGTGACTGTACGTGATAAACCTTGCGCTAAGTCAGTGACATGAGAGCAACTACATGCAACATATGAAGACAACGCATGTTTCCTCGCTTGTGACGGTGACTGTACGTGATAAACCCTGCGCTAAGTCAGTGACATGAGAGCAACTACATGCAACATATGAAGACAACGCATGTTTTCTCGCTTGTAAAGGTGACTGTACTTGATAAACCCTGCGCTAAGTCAGTGACATGAGAGCAACTACATGCAACATATGAAGACAACGCATGTTTCCTCGCTTGTGACGGTGACTGTACTTGATAAACCCTGCGCTAAGTCAGTGACATGAGAGCAACTACATGCAACATATGAAGACAACGCATGTTTTCTCGCTTATGAAGGTGTCTGTACTTGATAAACCCTGCGCTAAGTCAGTGACATGAGAGCAACTACATGCAACATATGAAGACAACGCATGTTTCCTCGCTTGTGACGGTGACTGTACTGTATAAACCCTGCGCTAAGTCAGTGACATGAGAGCAACTACATGCAACATATGAAGACAACGCATGTTTTCTCTATTGTGACGGTGACTGTACTTGAAAAACCCTGCGCTAAGTCAGTGACATGAAAGCAACAACATGCAACATATGAAGACAATGCATGTTTCCTCGCTTGTGAAGGTGACTGTACTTGATAAACCCTGCGCGAAGTCAGTGACCTGAGAGCAACTACATGCATCATATGAAGACAACGCATGTTTCCTCGCTTGTGAAGGTGACTGTACTTGATAAACCCTGCGCTAAGTCAGTGACATGAGAGCAACTACATGCAACATATGAAGACAACGCATGTTTCCTCGCTTGTGACGGTGACTGTACTTTATAAACCCTGCACTAAGTCGGTGACATGAGAGCAACTACATGCAACATATGAAGACAACGCATGTTTCCTCGCTTGTGAAGGTTACTGTACTTGATAAACCCTGCGCTAAGTCAGTGACATGAGAGCAACTACATGCAACATATGAAGACAACGCATGTTTCCTCTCTTAGGACGGTGACTGTACTTGATAAACCCTGCACTAAGTCAGTGACATGAGAGCAACTACATGCAACATATGAAGACAACGCATGTTTCCTCGCTTGTGACGGTGACTGTACGTGATAAACCCTGCGCTAAGTCAGTGACATGAGAGCAACTACATGCAACATATGAAGACAACGCATGTTTTCTCGCTTGTAAAGGTGACTGTACTTGATAAACCCTGCGCTAAGTCAGTGACATGAGAGCAACTACATGCAACATATGAAGACAACGCATGTTTCCTCGCTTGTGACGGTGACTGTACTTGATAAACCCTGCGCTAAGTCAATGACATGAGAGCAACTACATGCAACATATGAAGACAACGCATGTTTTCTCGCTTATGAAGGTGTCTGTACTTGATAAACCCTGCGCTAAGTCAGTGACATGAGAGCAACTACATGCAACATATGAAGACAACGCATGTTTCCTCGCTTGTGACGGTGACTGTACTGTATAAACCCTGCGCTAAGTCAGTGACATGAGAGCAACTACATGCAACATATGAAGACAACGCATGTTTTCTCTATTGTGACGGTGACTGTACTTGAAAAACCCTGCGCTAAGTCAGTGACATGAAAGAAACAACATGCAACATATGAAGACAATGCATGTTTCCTCACTTGTGAAGGTGACTGTACTTGATAAACCCTGCGCGAAGTCAGTGACCTGAGAGCAACTACATGCAACATATGAAGACAACGCATGTTTCCTCGCTTGTGACGGTGACTGTACTTGATAAAACCTGCACTAAGTCGGTGACATGAGAGCAACTACATGCAACATATGAAGACAACGCATGTTTCCTCGCTTGTGAAGGTTAATGTACTTGATAAACCCTGCGCTAAGTCAGTGACATGAGAGCAACTACATGCAACATATGAAGACAACGCATGTTTCCTCTCTTGTGACGGTGACTGTACTTGATAAACCCTGCACTAAGTCAGTGACATGAGAGCAACTACATGCAACATATGAAGACAACGCATGTTTCCTCGCTTGTGAAGGTGACTGTACTTGATAAACCCTGCGCTAAGTCAGTGACATGAGAGCAACTACATGCAACATATGAAGACAACGCATGTCTCCTCGCTTGTGAAGGTGACTGTACTTGATAAACCCTGCGCTTAGTCAGTGACATGAGAGCAACTACATGCAACATATGAAGACAACGCATGTTTACTCGCTTGTGACGGTGACTGTACGTTATAAACCCTGCACTAAGTCAGTGACATGAGAGCAACTACATGCAACATATGAAGACAACGCATGTTTCCTCGCTTGTGAAGGTGACTGTACTTGATAAACCCTGCGCTAAGTCATGACATGAAAGCCACTTCATGCAACATGTGAAGACAAGGTATGTTTCCTCGCTTGTGACGGTGACTGTACTTGATAAACTCTGCACTAAGTCGGTGACATGAGAGCAACTACATGCAACATATGAAGACAACGCATGTTTCCTCACTTGTGAAAGTGACTGTACTTGATAAACCCTGCGCTAAGTCAGTGACATGAGAGCAACTACATGCAACATATGAAGACAACGCATGTTTCCTCGCTTGTGACGGTGACTGTAGTTGATAAACCTTGCGCTAAGTCAGTGACATGAGAGCAACTACATGCAACATATGAAGACAACGCATGTTTCCTCGCTTGTGAAGGTGATGTGCGTGATAAACCCTGCGCTAAGTCAGTGACATGAGAGCAACTGCATGCAACATATGAAGACATGCATGTTTCCTCGCTTGTGAAGGTGACTGTACTTGATAAACCCTGCGCTAAGTCAGTGACATGAGAGCAACTACATGCAACATATGAAGACAACGCATGTTTCCTCGCTTGTGACGGTGACTGTACTTGATAAACCCTGCGCTAAGTGAGTGACGTGAAAGAAACTACATGCAACATATGAAGACAACGCATGTTTCCTCGCTTGTGAAGGTGACTGTACTTGATAAACCCTGCGGTAAGTCAGTGACATGAGAGCAACTACATGCAACATATGAAGACAACGCATGTTTCCTCGCTTGTGACGGTGACTGTACTTGATAAACCCTGCACTAAGTCGGTGACATGAGAGCAACTACATGCAACATATGAAGACAACGCATGTTTCCTCGCTTGTGAAGGTTACTGTACTTGATAAACCCTGCGCTAATTCAGTGACATGAGAGCAACTACATGCAACGTATGAAGACAACGCATGTTTCCTCGCTTGTGAAGGTGACTGTACTTGATAAACCCTGCGCTAAGTCAGTGACATGAGAGCAACTACATGCAACATATGAAGACATCGCATGTCTCCTCGCTTGTGAGGGTGACTGTACTTGATAAACCCTGCGCTAAGTCAGTGACATAAGAGCAACTACATGCAACATATTAGGACAACGCATGTTTCCTCGCTTGTGAAGGTGACTGTACTTGATAAACCCTGCACTAAGTCAGTGACATGAGAGCAACTACATGCAACATATGAAGACAACGCATGTTTCCTCGCTTGTGAAGGTGACTGTACTTGATAAACTCTGCGCTAAGTCAGTGACATGAGAGCAAGTACATGCAACATATGAAGACAACGCATGTTTCCTCGCTTGTGAAGGTGACTGTACTTGATAAACCCTGCACTTAGTCAGTGACATGAGAGCAACTACATGCAACATATTAGGACAACGCATGTTTCCTCGCTTGTGAAGGTGACTGTACTTGATAAACTCTGCGCTTAGTCAGTGACATGAGAGCAACTACATGCAACATATGAAGACAACGCATGTTTCCTCGCTTGTGAAGGTGACTGTACTTGATAAACCCTGCGCTAAGTCGGTGACATGAGAGCAACTACATGCAACATATGAAGACAACGCATGTCTCCTCGCTTGTGAAGGTGACTGTACATGATAAACCCTGCGCTAAGTCAGTGACATGAGAGCAACTACATGCAACATATGAAGAAAACGCATGTTTCCTCGCTTGTGAAGTTGACTGTACGTGATAAACCCTGCGCTAAGTCAGTGACATGTGAGCAACTACATGCAACATTTGAAGACAACGCACGTTTCCTCGCTTGTGAAGGTGACTGTACTTGATAAACCCTGCGCTAAGTCAGTGACATGAGAGCAACTACATGCAACATATGAAGACAACGCATGTTTTCTCTTTTGTGACGGAGACTGTACTTCAAAAACCCTGCGCTAAGTCAGTGACATGAGAGCAACTACATGCAACATATGAAGACAACGCATGTGTCCTCGCTTGTGACGGTGACGGTACTTGACAAACCCTGCGCTAAGTCAGTGACATGAGAGCCACTACATGCAACATATGAAGACAACGCATGTTTCCTCGCTTGTGAAAGTGACTGTACTTGATAAACCCTGCGCTAAGTCAGTGAGATGAGAGCAACTACATGCAACATATGAAGACAACGCATGTTTCCTCGCTTGTGACGGTGACTGTACTTGATAAACCCTGCGCTAAGTCAGTGACATGAGAGGAACTACATGCAACATATGAAGACAACGCATGTTTCCTCGCTTGTGAAGGTGACCGTACTTGATATTTCCTGCGCTAAGTCAGTGACATGAGAGCAACTACATGCAACATATGAAGACAACGCATGTTTCCTCGCTTGTGAAGGTGACTGTACTTGATAAACCCTGCGCTAAGTCAGTGACATGAGAGCAACTACATGCAACATATGAAGACAACGCATGTTTCCTCGCTTGTGACGGTGACTGTACTTGATAAACCCTGCGCTAAGTCAGTGACATGAGAGCAACTACATGCAACATATGAAGACAACGCATGTTTCCTCTCTTGTGAAGGTGACCGTACTTGATATTTCCTGCGCTAAGTCAGTGACATGAGAGCAACTACATGCAACATTTGAAGACAACGCATGTTTTCTCGCTTGTGAAGGTGACTGTACTTGAAAAAACCCTGCGCTAAGTCAGTGACATGAGAGCAACTACATGCAACATATGAAGACATCGAATGTTTCCTCGCTTGTGACGGTGACTGTACGTGATAAACCCTGCGCTAAGTCAGTGACATGTGAGCAACTACATGCAACATATGAAGACAACGCATGTTTCCTCGCTTGTGACGGTGACTGTACTTGATAAACCCTGCGCTAAGTCAGTGACATGAGAGCAACTACATGCAACATATGAAGACAACGAATGTTTCCTCGCTTGTGACGGTGACTGTACGTAATAAATCCTGCGCTAAGTCAGTGACATGAGAGCAACTACATGCAACATATGAAGACAACGCATGTTTCCTCGCTTGTGAAGGTTACTGTACTTGATAAACCCTGCGCTAAGTCAGTGACATATGAGCAACTTTATGCAACATATGAAGACAACGCATGTTTCTTCGCTTTTGAAGGTGACTGTTCTTGATAAACCCTACGCTAAGTCAGTGACATGAGAGCAACTACATGCAAGATATGAAGACAACGCATGTTTCCTCGCTTGTGACGGTGACTGTACTTGAAAAACCCTGCGCTAAGTCAGTGACATGAGAGAAACTACATGCAACATATGAAGACAACGCATGTTTCCTCGCTTGTGACGGTGACTATACTTGGTAAACCCTGCGCTAATTCAGTGACACGAGAGCAACTACATGCAACATATGAAGACAACGCATGTTTCCTCGCTTGTGACGGTGACTGTACTTGATAAACCCTGCGCTAAGTCAGTAACATGAGAGCAACTACATGCAACATATGAAGACAACGCATGTTTTCTCGCTTGTGACGGTGACTGTACTTGATAAACCCTGCGCTAAGTCAGTGACATGAGAGCAACTACATGCAACATATGAAGACAACGCATGTTTCCTCGCTTGTGAAGGTGACTGTACTTGATAAACCCTGCGCTAAGTCAGTGACATGAAAGCCACTTTTTGAACATATTAGGACAACGCATGTTTCCTCGCTTGTGAAGGTGACTGTACTTGATAAACCATGCGCTTAGTCAGTGACATGAAAGCCACTTCTTGAACATATAAAGACAACGCATGTTTCCTCGCTTGTGAAGGTGACTGTACTTGATAAACTCTGCGCTAAGTCTATGACATGAGAGCAACTACATGCAACATATGAAGACAACGCATGTTTCCTCGCTTGTGACGGTGACTGTACGTTATAAACCCTGCACTAAGTCAGTGACATGAGAGCAACTACATGCAACATATGAAGACAACGCATGTTTCCTCGCTTGTGAAGGTGACTGTACTTGATAAACCCTGCGCTAAGTCATGACATGAAAGCCACTTCATGCAACATGTGAAGACAAGGCATGTTTCCTCGCTTGTGACGGTGACTGTACTTGATAAACTCTGCACTAAGTCGGTGACATGAGAGCAACTACATGCAACATATGAAGACAACGCATGTTTCCTCGCTTGTGAAAGTGACTGTACTTGATAAACCCAACGCTCAGTCAGTGACATGAGAGCAACTACATGCAACATATGAAGACAACGCATGTTTCCTCATTTGTGAAGGTGACTGTACTTGATAAACCCTGCGGTAAGTCAGTGACATGAGAGCAACTACATGCAACATATGAAGACAACGCATGTTTCCTCGCTTGTGAAGGTGACTGTACTTGATAAACCCTGGGCTAAGTCAGTGACATGAGAGCAACTGCATGCAATATATGAAGACAACGCATGTTTCCTCGCTTGTGAAGGTGACTGTACTTGATAAACCCTGCGGTAAGTCAGTGACATGAGAGCAACTACATGCATCATATGAAGACAACGCATGTTTCCTCGCTTGTGAAGGTGTCTGCACTTGATAAACCCTGCGCTAAGTCAGTGACATGAGAGCAACTACATGCAACATATGAAGACAACGCATGTTTCCAAGCTTGTGACGGTGACTGTACTTGATAAACCCTGCACTAAGTCGGTGACATGAGAGCAACTACATGCAACATATGAAGACAACGCATGTTTCCTCGCTTGTGAAGGTTACTGTACTTGATAAACCCTGCGCTAAGTCAGTGACATGAGAGCAACTACATGCAACATATGAAGACAACGCATGTTTCCTCGCTTGTAAAGGTGACTGTACTTGATAAACCCTGCGCTAAGTCAGTGACATGAGAGCAACTACATGCAACATATGAAGACATCGCATGTCTCCTCGCTTGTGAAGGTGACTGTACTTGATAAACCCTGCGCTTAGTCAGTGACTTGAGAGCAACTACATGCAACTTATGAAGACAACGCATGTTTCCTCGCTTGTGAAGGTGACTGTACTTGATAAACCCTGCACTAAGTCAGTGACATGAGAGCAACTACATGCAACATATGAAGACAACGCATGTTTCCTCGCTTGTGAAGGTGACTGTACTTGATAAACCCTGCACTAAGTCAGTGACATGAGAGCAACTACATGCAACATATGAAGACAACGCATGTTTCCTCGCTTGTGAAGGTGACTGTACTTGATAAACCCTGCGCTTAGTCGGTGATATGAGAGCAACTACATGCAACATATGAAGACAACGCATGTCTCCTCGCTTGTGAAGGTGACTGTACTTGATAAACCCTGCGCTAAGTCAGTGACATGAGAGCAACTACATGCATCATATGAAGACAACGCATGTTTCCTCGCTTGTGAAGGTGACTGTACGTGATAAACCCTGCGCTAAGTCAGTGACATGAGTGCAACTACATGCAACATATGAAGACAACGCATGTTTCCTCGCTTGTGAAGGTGACTGTACGTGATAAACCCTGCGCTAAGTCAGTGACATGAGAGCAACTACATGCAACATATGAAGACAACGCATGTTTCCTCGCTTGTGAAGACGACTGTACATGATAAACCTTGCGCTTAGTCAGTGACATGAGAGCAACTACATGCAACATATGAAGAAAACGCATGTTTTCTCTATTGTGACGGAGACTGTACTTCAAAACCCTGCGCTAAGTCAGTGACATGAGAGCAACTACATGCAACATATGAAGACAACGCATGTTTCCTCGCTTGTGAAGGTGACTGTACTTGATAAACCCTGCGCTAAGTCAGTGACATGAGAGCAACTACATGCAACATATGAAGACAACGCATGTTTCCTCGCTTGTGACGGTGACTGTACGTGATAAACCTTGCGCTAAGTCAGTGACATGAGAGCAACTACATGCAACATATGAAGACAACGCATGTTTCCTCGCTTGTGAAGGTGACTGTACTTGATAAACCCTGCGCTAAGTCAGTGACATGAGAGCAACTACATGCAACATATGAAGACAACGCATGTTTCCTCGCTTGTGACGGTGACTGTACTTGAAAAACCCTGCGCTAAGTCAGTGACATGAATGAAACTACATGCAACATATGAAGACAACGCATGTTTCCTCGCTTGTGAAGGTGACTGTACTTGATAAACCCTGCGGTAAGTCAGTGACATGAGAGCAACTACATGCATCATATGAAGACAACGCATGTTTCCTTGCTTGTGAAGGTGACTGTTTTTGATAAACCCTGCGCTAAGTCAGTGACATGAGAGCAACTACATGCAACATATGAAGACAACGCATGTTTCCTCGCTTGTGACGGTGACTGTACTTGATAAACCCTGCACTAAGTCGGTGACATGAGAGCAACTACATGCAACATATGAAGACAACGCATGTTTCCTCGCTTGTGAAGGTTACTGTACTTGATAAACCCTGCGCTAAGTCAGTGACATGAGAGCAACTACATGCAACATATGAAGACAACGCATGTTTCCTCTCTTAGGACGGTGACTGTACTTGATAAACCCTGCACTAAGTCAGTGACATGAGAGCAACAACATGCAACATATGAAGACAACGCATGTTTCCTCGCTTGTGACGGTGACTGTACGTGATAAACCCTGCGCTAAATCAGTGACATGAGAGCAACTACATGCAACATATGAAGACAACGCATGTTTTCTCGCTTGTAAAGGTGACTGTACTTGATAAACCCTGCGCTAAGTCAGTGACATGAGAGCAACTACATGCAACATATGAAGACAATGCATGTTTCCTCGCTTGTGACGGTGACTGTACTTGATAAACCCTGCGCTAAGTCAGTGACATGAGAGCAACTACATGCAACATATGAAGACAACGCATGTTTTCTCGCTTATGAAGGTGTCTGTACTTGATAAACCCTGCGCTAAGTCAGTGACATGAGAGCAACTACATGCAACATATGAAGACAACGCATGTTTCCTCGCTTGTGACGGTGACTGTACTGTATAAACCCTGCGCTAAGTCAGTGACATGAGAGCAACTACATGCAACAAATGAAGACAACGCATGTTTTCTCTATTGTGACGGTGACTGTACTTGAAAAACCCTGCGCTAAGTCAGTGACATGAAAGAAACAACATGCAACATATGAAGACAATGCATGTTTCCTCGCTTGTGAAGGTGACTGTACTTGATAAACCCTGCGCGAAGTCAGTGACCTGAGAGCAACTACATGCATCATATGAAGACAACGCATGTTTCCTCGCTTGTGAAGGTGACTGTACTTGATAAACCCTGCGCTAAGTCAGTGACATGAGAGCAACTACATGCAACATATGAAGACAACGCATGTTTCCTCGCTTGTGACGGTGACTGTACTTGATAAACCCTGCACTAAGTCGGTGACATGAGAGCAACTACATGCAACATATGAAGACAACGCATGTTTCCTCGCTTGTGAAGGTTACTGTACTTGATAAACCCTGCGCTAAGTCAGTGACATGAGAGCAACTACATGCAACATATGAAGACAACGCATGTTTCCTCTCTTGTGACGGTGACTGTACTTGATAAACCCTGCACTAAGTCAGTGACATGAGAGCAACTACATGCAACATATGAGGACAACGCATGTTTCCTCGCTTGTGAAGGTGACTGTACTTGATAAACCCTGCGCTAAGTCAGTGACATGAGAGCAACTACATGCAACATATGAAGACAACGCATGTCTCCTCGCTTGTGACGGTGACTGTACTTGATAAACCCTGCGCTTAGTCAGTGACATGAGAGCAACTACATGCAACATATGAAGACAACGCATGTTTACTCGCTTGTGACGGTGACTGTACGTTATAAACCCTGCACTAAGTCAGTGACATGAGAGCAACTACATGCAACATATGAAGACAACGCATGTTTCCTCGCTTGTGAAGGTGACTGTACTTGATAAACCCTGCGCTAAGTCATGACATGAAAGCCACTTCATGCAACATGTGAAGACAAGGTATGTTTCCTCGCTTGTGACGGTGACTGTACTTGATAAACTCTGCACTAAGTCGGTGACATGAGAGAGACTACATGCAACATATGAAGACAACGCATGTTTCCTCACTTGTGAAAGTGACTGTACTTGATAAACCCTGCGCTAAGTCAGTGACATGAGAGCAACTACATGCAACATATGAAGACAACGCATGTTTCCTCGCTTGTGACGGTGACTGTAGTTGATAAACCTTGCGCTAAGTCAGTGACATGAGAGCAACTACATGCAACATATGAAGACAACGCATGTTTCCTCGCTTGTGAAGGTGATGTACGTGATAAACTCTGCGCTAAGTCAGTGACATGAGAGCAACTGCATGCAACATATGAAGACATGCATGTTTCCTCGCTTGTGAAGGTGACTGTACTTGATAAACCCTGCGCTAAGTCAGTGACATGAGAACAACTACATGCAACATATGAAGACAACGCATGTTTCCTCGCTTGTGACGGTGACTGTACTTGATAAACCCTGCGCTAAGTGAGTGACATGAAAGAAACTACATGCAACATATGAAGACAACGCATGTTTCCTCGCTTGTGAAGGTGACTGTACTTGATAAACCCTGCGGTTAGTCAGTGACATGAGAGCAACTACATGCAACATATGAAGACAACGCATGTTTCCTCGCTTGTGACGGTGACTGTACTTGATAAACCCTGCACTAAGTCGGTGACATGAGAGCAACTACATGCAACATATGAAGACAACGCATGTTTCCTCGCTTGTGAAGGTTACTGTACTTGATAAACCCTGCGCTAATTCAGTGACATGAGAGCAACTACATGCAACGTATGAAGACAACGCATGTTTCCTCGCTTGTGAAGGTGACTGTACTTGATAAACCCTGCGCTAAGTCAGTGACATGAGAGCAACTACATGCAACATATGAAGACATCGCATGTCTCCTCGCTTGTGAGGGTGACTGTACTTGATAAACCCTGGGCTAATTCAGTGACATAAGAGCAACTACATGCAACATATTAGGACAACGCATGTTTCCTCGCTTGTGAAGGTGACTGTACTTGATAAACCCTGCACTAAGTCAGTGACATGAGAGCAACTACATGCAACATATGAAGACAACGCATGTTTCCTCGCTTGTGAAGGTGACTGTACTTGATAAACTCTGCGCTAAGTCAGTGACATGAGAGCAAGTACATGCAACATATGAAGACAACGCATGTTTCCTCGCTTGTGAAGGTGACTGTACTTGATAAACCCTGCACTTAGTCAGTGACATGAGAGCAACTACATGCAACATATTAGGACAACGCATGTTTTCTCGCTTGTGAAGGTGACTGTACTTGATAAACTCTGCGCTTAGTCAGTGACATGAGAGCAACTACATGCAACATATGAAGACAACGCATGTTTCCTCGCTTGTGAAGGTGACTGTACTTGATAAACCCTGCGCTAAGTCGGTGACATGAGAGCAACTACATGCAACATATGAAGACAACGCATGTCTCCTCGCTTGTAAAGGTGACTGTACTTGATAAACCCTGCGCTAAGTCAGTGACATGAGAGCAACTACATGCAACATATGAAGACAACGCATGTTTCCTCGCTTGTGAAGTTGACTGTACGTGATAAACCCTACGCTAAGTCAGTGACATGAGAGCAACTACATGCAACATTTGAAGACAACGCACGTTTCCTCGCTTGTGAAGGTGACTGTACTTGATAAACCCTGCGCTAAGTCAGTGACATGAGAGCAACTACATGCAACATATGAAGACAACGCATGTTTTCTCTTTTGTGACGGAGACTGTACTTCAAAAACCCTGCGCTAAGTCAGTGACATGAGAGCAACTACATGCAACATATGAAGACAACGCATGTGTCCTCGCTTGTGACGGTGACGGTACTTGACAAACCCTGCGCTAAGTCAGTGACAGGAGAGCCACTACATGCAACATATGAAGACAACGCATGTTTCCTCGCTTGTGAAGGTGACTGTACTTGATAAATTCTGCGCTAAGTCAGTGACATGAGAGCAACTACATGCAACATATGAAGACAACGCATGTTTCCTCGCTTGTGACGGTGACTGTACTTGATAAACCCTGCGCTAAGTCAGTGACATGAGAGCAACTACATGCAACATATGAAGACAACGCATGTTTCCTCGCTTGTGAAGGTGACCGTACTTGATATTTCCTGCGCTAAGTCAGTGACATGAGAGCAACTACATGCAACATTTGAAGACAACGCATGTTTTCTCGCTTGTGAAGGTGACTGTACTTGAAAAAACCCTGCGCTAAGTCAGTGACATGAGAGCAACTACATGCAACATATGAAGACATCGCATGTTTCCTCGCTTGTGACGGTGACTGTACGTGATAAACCCTGCGCTAAGTCAGTGACATGTGAGCAACTACATGCAACATATGAAGACAACGCATGTTTCCTCGCTTGTGACGGTGACTGTACTTGATAAACCCTGCGCTAAGTCAGTGACATGAAAGCAACTACATGCAACATATGAAGACAACGCATGTTTCCTCGCTTGTGACGGTGACTGTACGTGATAAATCCTGCGCTAAGTCAGTGACATGAGAGCAACTACATGCAACATATGAAGACAACGCATGTTTCCTCGCTTGTGAAGGTTACTGTACTTGATAAACCCTGCGCTAAGTCAGTGACATAAGAGCAACTTTATGCAACATATGAAGACAACTCATGTTTCTTCGCTTGTGAAGGTGACTGTTCTTGATAAACCCTACGCTAAGTCAGTGACATGAGAGCAACTACATGCAAGATATGAAGACAACGCATGTTTCCTCGCTTGTGACGGTGACTGTACTTGATAAACCCTGCGCTAAGTCAGTGACATGAGAGCAACTACATGCAACATATAAAGACAACGCATGTTTTCTCGCTTGTGACGGTGACTGTACTTGATAAACCCTGCGCTATGTCAGTGACATGAGAGCAACTACATGCAACATATGAAGACAACGCATGTTTCCTCGCTTGTGAAGGTGACTGTACTTGATAAACCCTGCGCTAAGTCAGTGACATGAAAGCCACTTTTTGAACATATTAGGACAACGCATGTTTCCTCGCTTGTGAAGGTGACTGTAATTGATAAACCCTGCGCTTAGTCAGTGACATGAAAGCCACTTCTTGAACATATAAAGACAACGCATGTTTCCTCGCTTGTGAAGGTGACTGTACTTGATAAACTCTGCGCTAAGTCTATGACATGAGAGCAACTACATGCAACATATGAAGACAACGCATGTTTCCTCGCTTGTGACGGTGACTGTACGTTATAAACCTTGCACTAAGTCAGTGACATGAGAGCAACTACATGCAACATATGAAGACAACGCATGTTTCCTCGCTTGTGAAGGTGACTGTACTTGATAAACCCTGCGCTAAGTCATGACATGAAAGCCACTTCATGCAACATGTGAAGACAAGGCATGTTTCCTCGCTTGTGACGGTGACTGTACTTGATAAACTCTGCACTAAGTCGGTGACATGAGAGCAACTACATGCAACATATGAAGACAACGCATGTTTCCTCGCTTGTGAAAGTGACTGTACTTGATAAACCCTGCGCTAAGTCAGTGACATGAGAGCAACTACATGCAACATATGCAGACAACGCATGTTTCCTCATTTGTGAAGGTGACTGTACTTGATAAACCCTGCGGTAAGTCAGTGACATGAGAGCAACTACATGCAACATATGAAGACAACGCATGTTTCCTCGCTTGTGAAGGTGACTGTACTTGATAAACCCTGGGCTAAGTCAGTGACATGAGAGCAACTGCATGCAATATATGAAGACAACGCATGTTTCCTCGCTTGTGAAGGTGACTGTACTTGATAAACCCTGCGGTAAGTCAGTGACATGAGAGCAACTACATGCATCATATGAAGACAACGCATGTTTCCTCGCTTGTGAAGGTGTCTGCACTTGATAAACCCTGCGCTAAGTCAGTGACATGAGAGCAACTACATGCAACATATGAAGACAACGCATGTTTCCTAGCTTGTGACGGTGACTGTACTTGATAAACCCTGCACTAAGTCGGTGACATGAGAGCAACTACATGCAACATATGAAGACAACGCATGTTTCCTCGCTTGTGAAGGTTACTGTACTTGATAAACCCTGCGCTAAGTCAGTGACATGAGAGCAACTACATGCAACATATGAAGACAACGCATGTTTCCTCGCTTGTGAAGGTGACTGTACTTGATAAACCCTGCGCTCAGTCAGTGACATGAGAGCAACTACATGCAACATATGAAGACATCGCATGTCTCCTCGCTTGTGAAGGTGACTGTACTTGATAAACCCTGCGCTTAGTCAGTGACTTGAGAGAAACTACATGCAACTTATGAAGACAACGCATGTTTCCTCGCTTGTGAAGGTGACTGTACTTGATAAACCCTGCACTAAGTCAGTGACATGAGAGCAACTACATGCAACATATGAAGACAACGCATGTTTCCTCGCTTGTGAAGGTGACTGTACTTGATAAACCCTGCCCTAAGTCAGTGACATGAGAGCAACTACATGCAACATATGAAGACAACGCATGTTTACTCGCTTGTGAAGGTGACTGTACTTGATAAACCCTGCGCTAAGTCGGTGACATGAGAGCAACTACATGCAACATATGAAGACAACGCATGTCTCCTCGCTTGTGAAGGTGACTGTACTTGATAAACCCTGCGCTAAGTCAGTGACATGAGAGCAACTACATGCATCATATGAAGACAACGCATGTTTCCTCGCTTGTGAAGGTGACTGTACGTGATAAACCCTGCGCTAAGTCAGTGACATGAGAGCAACTACATGCAACATATGAAGACAACGCATGTTTCCTCGCTTGTGAAGGTGACTGTACGTGATAAACCCTGCGCTAAGTCAGTGACATGAGAGCAACTACATGCAACATATGAAGACAACGAATGTTTCCTCGCTTGTGAAGACGACTGTACGTGATAAACCTTGCGCTAAGTCAGTGACATGAGAGCAACTACATGCAACATATGAAGAAAACGCATGTTTTCTCTATTGTGACGGAGACTGTACTTCAAAACCCTGCGCTAAGTCAGTGACATGAGAGCAACTACATGCAACATATGAAGACAACGCATGTTTCCTCGCTTGTGAAGGTGACTGTACTTGATAAACCCTGCGCTAAGTCAGTGACATGAGAGCAACTACATGCAACATATGAAGACAACGCATGTTTCCTCGCTTGTGACGGTGACTGTACGTGATAAACCTTGCGCTAAATCAGTGACATGAGAGCAACTACATGCAACATATGAAGACAACGCATGTTTCCTCGCTTGTGAAGGTGACTGTACTTGATAAACCCTGCGCTAAGTCAGTGACATGAGAGCAACTACATGCAACATATGAAGACAACGCATGTTTCCTCGCATGTGACGGTGACTGTACTTGATAAACCCTGCGCTAAGTCAGTGACATGAATGAAACTACTAGCAACATATGAAGACAACGCATGTTTCCTCGCTTGTGAAGGTGACTGTACTTGATAAACCCTGCGGTAAGTCAGTGACATGAGAGCAACTACATGCATCATATGAAGACAACGCATGTTTCCTTGCTTGTGAAGGTGACTGTTTTTGATAAACCCTGCGCTAAGTCAGTGACATGAGAGCAACTACATGCAACATATGAAGACAACGCATGTTTCCTCGCTTGTGACGGTGACTGTACTTGATAAACCCTGCACTAAGTCGGTGACATGAGAGCAACTACATGCAACATATGAAGACAACGCATGTTTCCTCGCTTGTGAAGGTTACTGTACTTGATAAACCCTGCGCTAAGTCAGTGACATGAGAGCAACTACATGCAACATATGAAGACAACGCATGTTTCCTCGCTTGTGAAGGTGACTGTACTTGATAAACCCTGCGCTAAGTCAGTGACATGAGAGCCACTACATGCAACATATGAAGACATCGCATGTCTCCTCGCTTGTGAAGGTGACTGTACTTGATAAACCCTGCGCTAAGTCAGTGACATAAGAGCAACTACATGCAACATATTAGGTCAACGCATGTTTCCTTGCTTGTGAAGGTGACTGTACTTGATAAACCCTGCACTAAGTCAGTGACATGAGAGCAACTACATGCAACATATGAAGACAACGCATGTTTCCTCGCTTGTGAAGGTGACTGTACTTGATAAACTCTGCGCTAAGTCAGTGACATGAGAGCAAGTACATGCAACATATGAAGACAACGCATGTTTCCTCGCTTGTGAAGGTGACTGTACTTGATAAACCCTGCACTTAGTCAGTGACATGAGAGCAACTACATGCAACATATTAGGACAACGCATGTTTCCTCGCTTGTGAAGGTGACTGTACTTGATAAACTCAGCGCTTAGTCAGTGACATAAGAGCAACTACATGCAACATATGAAGACAACGCATGTTTCCTCGCTTGTGAAGGTGACTGTACTTGATAAACCCTGCGCTAAGTCGGTGACATGAGAGCAACTACATGCAACATATGAAGACAACGCATGTCTTTTCGCTTGTGAAGGTGACTGTACTTGATAAACCCTGCGCTAAGTTAGTGACATGAGAGCAACTACATGCAACATATGAAGACAACGCATGCTTCCTCGCTTGTGAAGGTGACTGTACGTGATAAACCCTGCGCTAAGTCAGTGACATGAGAGCAACTACATGCAACATATGAAGACAACGCATGTTTCCTCGCTTGTGAAGGTGACTGTACTTGATAAACCCTGCGCTAAGTCAGTGACATGAGAGCAACTACATGCAACATATGAAGACATCGCATGTCTCCTCGCTTGTGAAGGTGACTGTACTTGATAAACCCTGCGCTTAGTCAGTGACTTGAGAGCAACTACATGCAACTTATGAAGACAACGCATGTTTCCTCGCTTGTGAAGGTGACTGTACTTGATAAACCCTGCACTAAGTCAGTGACATGAGAGCAACTACATGCAACATATGAAGACAACGCATGTTTCCTCGCTTGTGAAGGTGACTGTACTTGATAAACCCTGCGCTAAGTCAGTGACATGAGAGCAACTACATGCAACATATGAAGACAACGCATGTTTCCTCTCATGTGAAGGTGACTGTACTTGATAAACCCTGCGCTAAGTCGGTGACATGAGAGCAACTACATGCAACATATGAAGACAACGCATGTCTCCTCGCTTGTGAAGGTGACTGTACTTTAAAAAACCCTGCGCTAAGTCAGTGACATGAGAGCAACTACATGCATCATATGAAGGCAACGCATGTTTCCTCGCTTGTGAAGGTGACTGTACGTGATAAACCCTGCGCTAAGTCAGTGACATGAGAGCAACTACATGCAACATATGAAGACAACGCATGTTTCCTCGCTTGTGAAGGTGACTGTACGTGATAAACCCTGCGCTAAGTCAGTGACATGAGAGCAACTACATGCAACATATGAAGACAACGCATGTTTCCTCGCTTGTGAAGACGACTGTACGTGATAAACCTTGCGCTTAGTCAGTGACATGAGAGCAACTACATGCAACTTATGAAGAAAACGCATGTTTTTTCTATTGTGACGGAGACTGTACTTCAAAACCCTGCGCTAAGTCAGTGACATGAGAGCAACTACATGCAACATATGAAGACAACGCATGTTTCCTCGCTTGTGAAGGTGACTGTACTTGATAAACCCTGCGCTAAGTCAGTGACATGAGAGCAACTACATTGCAACATATGAAGACAACGCATGTTTCCTCGCTTGTGACGGTGACTGTACGTGATAAACCTTGCGCTAAGTCAGTGACATGAGAGCAACTACATGCAACATATGAAGACAACGCATGTTTCCTCGCTTGTGAAGGTGACTGTACTTGATAAACCCTGCGCTAAGTCAGTGACATGAGAGCAACTACATGCAACATATGAAGACAACGCATGTTTCCTCGCTTGTGACGGTGACTGTACTTGATAAACCCTGCGCTAAGTCAGTGACATGAATGAAACTACATGCAACATATGAAGACAACGCATGTTTCCTCGCTTGTGAAGGTGACTGTACTTGATAAACCCTGCGGTAAGTCAGTGACATGAGAGCAACTACATGCATCACATGAAGACAACGCATGTTTCCTCGCTTGTGAAGGTGACTGTTTTTGATAAACCCTGCGCTAAGTCAGTGACATGAGAGAAACTACATGCAACATATGAAGACAACGCATGTTTCCTCGCTTGTGACGGTGACTGTTCTTGATAAACCCTGCACTAAGTCGGTGACATGAGAGCAACTACATGCAACATATGAAGACAACGCATGTTTCCTCGCTTGTGAAGGTTACTGTATTTGATAAACCCTGCGCTAAGTCAGTGACATAAGAGCAACTACATGCAACATATGAAGACAACGCATGTTTCCTCACTTGTGAAGGTGACTGTACTTGATAAACCCTGCGCTAAGTCAGTGACATGAGAGCAACTACATGCAACATATGAAGACATCGCATGTCTCCTCGCTTGTGAAGGTGACTGTACTTGATAAACCCTGCGCTAAGTCAGTGACATAAGAGCAACTACATGCAACATATTAGGACAACGCATGTTTCCTTGCTTGTGAAGGTGACTGTACTTGATAAACCCTGCACTAAGTCAGTGACATGAGAGCAACTACATGCAACATATGAAGACAACGCATGTTTCCTCGCTTGTGAAGGTGACTGTACTTGATAAACTCTGCGCTAAGTCAGTGACATGAGAGCAAGTACATGCAACATATGAAGAAAACGCATGTTTCCTCGCTTGTGAAGGTGACTGTACTTGATAAACCCTGCACTTAGTCAGTGACATGAGAGCAACTACATGCAACATATTAGGACAACGCATGTTTCCTCGCTTGTGAAGGTGACTGTACTTGATAAACTCAGCGCTTAGTCAGTGACATGAGAGCAACTACATGCAACATATGAAGACAACGCATGTTTCCTCGCTTGTGAAGGTGACCGTACTTGATATTTCCTGCGCTAAGTCAGTGACATGAGAGCAACTACATGCAACATATGAAGACAACGCATGTTTCTTTGCTTGTGAAGGTGACTGTACTTGATAAACTCTGCGCTAAGTCAGTGACATGAGAGCAACTACATGCAACATATGAAGACAACGCATGTTTCCTCGCTTGTGACGGTGACTGTACTTGATAAACCCTGCGCTAAGTCAGTGACATGAGAGCAACTTCATGCAACATATGAAGACAACGCATGTTTCCTCGCTTGTGACGGTGACCGTTCTTGATATTTCCTGCGCTAAGTCAGTGACATGAGAGCAACTACATGCAACATTTGAAGACAACGCATGTTTCCTCGCTTGTGACGGTGACTGTACTTGATAAACCCTGCGCTAAGTCAGTGACATGAGAGCAACTACATGCAACATATGAAGACAACGCATGTTTCCTCGCTTGTGACGGTGACTGTACGTGATAAATCCTGCGCTAAGTCAGTGACATGAGAGCAACTACATGCAACAAATGAAGACAACGCATGTTTCCTCGCTTGTGAAGGTGACTGTACTTAATAAACCTTGCGCTAAGTCAGTGACATAAGAGCAACTTTATGGAACATATGAAGACAACGCATGTTTCTTCGCTTGTGAAGGTGACTGTACTTGATAAACCCTACGCTAAGTCAGTGACATGAGAGCAACTACATGCAAGATATGAAGACAACGCATGTTTCCTCGCTTGTGACGGTGACTGTACTTGATAAACACTGCGCTAAGTCAGTGATATGAGAGCAGCTACATGCAACATATGAACACAACGCATGTTTCCTCGCTTGTGACGGTGACTGTACTTGGTAAACCCTGCGCTAATTCAGTGACACGAGAGCAACTACATGCAAAATATGAAGACAACGCATGTTTCCTCGCTTGTGACGGTGACTGTACTTGATAAACCGTGCGCTAAGTCAGTGACATGAGAGCAACTACATGCAACATATGAAGATAACGCATGTTTTCTCGCTTGTGACGGTGACTGCACTTGGTAAACCCTGCGCTAAGTCAGTGACACGAGAGCAACTACATGCAACATATGAAGACAACGCATGTTTCCTCGCTTGTGAAGGTGACTGTACTTGATAAACCCTGCGCTAAGTCAGTGACATGAAAGCCACGTTTTGAACATATTAGGACAACGCATGTTTCCTCGCTTGTGAAGGTGACTGTACTTGATAAACCCTGCGCTTAGTCTGTGACATGAAAGCCACTTCTTAAACACATATAAAGACAACGCATGTTTCCTCGCTTGTGAAGGTGACTGTACTTGATAAACTCTGCGCTAAGTCTATGACATGAGAGCAACTACATGCAACATATTAAGACAACGCATGTTTCCTCGCTTGTGACGGTGACTGTACGTTATAAACCCTGCACTAAGTCAGTGACATGAGAGCAACTACATGCAACATATGAAGACAACGCATGTTTCCTCGCTTGTGAAGGTGACTGTACTTGATAAACCCTGCGCTAAGTCATGACATGAAAGCCACTTCATGCAACATGTGAAGTCAAGGCATGTTTCCTCGCTTGTGACGGTGACTGTACTTGATAAACTCTGCACTAAGTCGGTGACATGAGAGCATTTACATGCAACATATGAAGACAACGCATGTTTCCTCGCTTGTGAAAGTGACTGTACTTGATAAACCCTGAGCTAAGTCAGTGACATGGAAGCAACTACATGCAACATATGAAGACAACGCATGTTTCCTCGCTTGTGAAGGTGACTGTACTTGATAAACCCTGCGCTAAGTCAGTGACATGAGAGCAACTACATGCAACATATGAAGACAACGCATGTTCCCTCGCTAGTGAAGGTGACTGTACTTGATAAACCCTGCGCTAAGTCAGTGACATGAGAGCAATTGCATGCAACATATGAAGACAACGCATGTTTCCTCGCTTGTGAAGGTGACTGTACTTGATAAACCCTGCGCTAAGTCAGTGACATGAGAGCAACTACATGCAACATATGAAGACAACGCATGTTTCCTCGCTTGTGACGGTGACTGTACTTAATAAACCCTGCGCTAAGTCAGTGACATGAAAGAAACTTCATACAACATATGAAGACAACGCATGTTTCCTCGCTTGTGAAGGTGACTGTACTTGATAAACTCTGCGGTAAGTCAGTGACATGAGAGCAACTTCATGCATCATATGAAGACAACGCATGTTTCCTCGCTTGTGAAGGTGACTGTACTTCATAAACCCTGCGCTAAGTCAGTGACATGAGAGCAACTACATGCAACATATGAAGACAACGCATGTTTCCTCGCTTGTGACGGTGACTGTACTTGATAAACCCTGCACTAAGTCGGTGACATGAGAGCAACTACATGCAACATATGAAGACAACGCATGTTTCCTCGCTTGTGAAGGTTACTGTACTTGATAAACCCTGCGCTAAGTCAGTGACATGAGAGCAACTACATGCAACATATGAAGACAACGCATGTTTCCTCGCTTGTGAAGGTGACTGTACTTGATAAACCCTGCGCTAAGTCAGTGACATGAGAGCAACTTCATGCAACATATGAAGACAACGCATGTTTCCTCGCTTGTGAAGGTGACTGTACTTGATAAACCCTGCGCTAAGTCAGTGACATGAGAGCAACTACATGCAACATATGAAGACAACGCATGTTTCCTCGCTTGTGACGGTGACTGTACTTGATAAACCCTGCGCTAAGTCAGTGACATGAAAGAAACTACATGCAACATATGAAGACAACGCATGTTTCCTCGCTTGTGAAGGTGACTGTACTTGATAAACCCTGCGGTAAGTCAGTGACATGAGAGCAACTACATGCATCATATGAAGACAACGCATGTTTCCTCGCTTGTGAAGGTGTCTGTACTTGATAAACCCTGCGCTAAGTCAGTGACATGAGAGCAACTACATGCAACATATGAAGACAACGCATGTTTCCTCGCTTGTGACGGTGACTGTACTTGATAAACCCTGCACTAAGTCGGTGACATGAGAGCAACTACATGCAACATATGAAGACAACGCATGTTTCCTCGCTTGTGAAGGTTACTGTACTTGATAAACCCTGCGCTAAGTCAGTGACATGAGAGCAACTACATTCAACATATGAAGACAACGCATGTTTCCTCGCTTGTGAAGGTGACTGTACTTGATAAACCCTGCGCTAAGTCAGTGACTTGAGAGCAACTACATGCAACATATGAAGACAACGCATGTTTCCTCGCTTGTGAAGGTGACTGTACTTGATAAACCCTGCACTAAGTCATTGACATGAAAGCAACTACATGCAACATATGAAGACAACGCATGTTTCCTCGCTTGTGAAGGTTACTGTACTTGATAAACCCTGCGCTAAGTCAGTGACATGAGAGCAACTACATGCAACATATGAAGACAACGCATGTTTCCTCGCTTGTGACGGTGACTGTACTTGATAAACCCTGCACTAAGTCGGTGAAATGAGAGCAACTACATGCAACATATGAAGACAACGCATGTTTCCTCGCTTGTGAAGGTTACTGTACTTGATAAACCCTGCGCTAAGTCAGTGACATGAGAGCAACTACATGCAACATATGAATACAACGCATGTTTCCTCGCTTGTGAAGGTGACTGTACTTGATAAACAATGCGCTAAGTCAGTGACATGAGAGCAACTACATGCAACATATGAAGACATCGCATGTCTCCTCGCTTGTGAAGGTGACTGTACTTGATAAACCCTGCGCTTAGTCAGTGACTTGAGAGCAACTACATGCAACTTATGAAAACAACGCATGTTTCCTCGCTTGTTAAGGTGACTGTACTTGATAAACCCTGCACTAAGTCAGTGACATGAGAGCAACTACATGCAACATATGAAGACAACGCATGTTTCCTCGCTTGTGAAGGTGACTGTACTTGATTAACCCTGCGCTAAGTCAGTGACATGAGAACAACTACATGCAACATATGAAGACAACGCATGTTTCCTCGCTTGTGAAGGTGACTGTACTTGATAAACCCTGCGCTAAGTCGGTGACATGAGAGCAACTACATGCAACATATGAAGACAACGCATGTCTCCTCGCTTGTGAAGGTGACTGTACTTGATAAAACCTGCGCTAAGTCAGTGACATGAGAGCAACTACATGCATCATATGAAGACAACGCATGTTTCCTCGCTTGTGATGGTGACTGTACGTGATAAACCCTGCGCTAAGTCAGTGACATGAGAGCAACTACATGCAACATATGAAGACAACGCATGTTTCCTCGCTTGTGAAGGTGACTGTACGTGATAAACCCTGCGCTAAGTCAGTGACATGAGAGCAACTACATGCAACATATGAAGACAACGCATGTTTCCTCGCTTGTGAAGACGACTGTACGTGATAAACCTTGCGCTTAGTCAGTGACATGAGAGCAACTACATGCAACATATGAAGACAACGCATGTTTTCTCTATTGTGACGGAGACTGTACTTCAAAACCCCGCGCTAAGTCAGTGACATGAGAGCAACTACATGCAACATATGAAGACAACGCATGTTTCCTCGCTTGTGAAGGTGACTGTACTTGATAAACCCTGCGCTAAGTCAGTGACATGAGAGCAACTACATGCAACATATGAAGACAACGCATGTTTCCTCGCTTGTGACGGTGACTGTACGTGATAAACCTTGCGCTAAGTCAGTGACATGAGAGCAACTACATGCAACATATGAAGACAACGCATGTTTCCTCGCTTGTGAAGGTGACTGTACTTGATAAACCCTGCGCTAAGTCAGTGACATGAGAGCAACAACATGCAACATATGAAGACAACGCATGTTTCCTCGCTTGTGACGGTGACTGTACTTGATAAACCCTGCGCTAAGTCAGTGACATGAATGAAACTACATGCAACATATGAAGACAACGCATGTTTCCTCGCTTGTGAAGGTGACTGTACTTGATAAACCCTGCGGTAAGTCAGTGACATGAGAGCAACTACATGCATCATATGAAGACAACGCATGTTTCCTCGCTTGTGAAGGTGACTGTTTTTGATAAACCCTGCGCTAAGTCAGTGACATGAGAGCAACTACATGCAACATATGAAGACAACGCATGTTTCCTCGCTTGTGACGGTGACTGTACTTGATAAACCCTGCACTTAGTCGGTGACATGAGAGCAACTACATGCAACATATGAAGACAACGCATGTTTCCTCGCTTGTGAAGGTTACTGTACTTGATAAACCCTGCGCTAAGTCAGTGACATGAGAGCAACTACATGCAACATTTGAAGACAACGCATGTTTCCTCGCATGTGAAGGTGACTGTACTTGATTAACCCTGCGCTAAGTCAGTGACATGAGAGCAACTACATGCAACATATGAAGACATCGCATGTCTCCTCGCTTGTGAAGGTGACTGTACTTGATAAACCCTGCGCTAAGTCAGTGACATAAGAGCAACTACATGCAACATATTAGGACAACGCATGTTTCCTTGCTTGTGAAGGTGACTGTACTTGATAAACCCTGCACTAAGTCAGTGACATGAGAGCAACTACATGCAACATATGAAGACAACGCATGTTTCCTCGCTTGTGAAGGTGACTGTACTTGATAAACTCTGCGCTAAGTCAGTGACATGAGAGCAAGTACATGCAACATATGAAGACAACGCATGTTTCCTCGCTTGTGAAGGTGACTGTACTTGATAAACCCTGCACTTAGTCAGTGACATGAGAGCAACTACATGCAACATATTAGGACAACGCATGTTTCCTCGCTTGTGAAGGTGACTGTACTTGATAAACTCAGCGCTTAGTCAGTGACATGAGAGCAACTACATGCAACATATGAAGACAACGCATGTTTCCTCGCTTGTGAAAGTGACTGTACTTGATAAACCCTGCGCTAAGTCAGTGAGATGAGAGCAACTACATGCAACATATGAAGACAACGCATGTTTCCTCGCTTGTGACGGTGACTGTACTTGATAAACCATGCGCTAAGTCAGTGACATGAGAGCAACTACATGCAACATATGAAGACAACGCATGTTTCCTCGCTTGTGAAGGTGACCGTACTTGATATTTCCTGCGCTAAGTCAGTGACATGAGAGCAACTACATGCAACATATGAAGACAACGCATGTTTCTTTGCTTGTGAAGGTGACTGTACTTGATAAACTCTGCGCTAAGTCAGTGACATGAGAGCAACTACATGCAACATATGAAGACAACGCATGTTTCCTCGCTTGTGACGGTGACTGTACTTGATAAACCCTGCGCTAAGTCAGTGACATGAGAGCAACTTCATGCAACATATGAAGACAACGCATGTTTCCTCGCTTGTGAAGGTGACCGTTCTTGATATTTCCTGCGCTAAGTCAGTGACATGAGAGCAACTACATGCAACATTTGAAGACAACGCATGTTTTCTCGCTTGTGAAGGTGACTGTACTTGAAAAAACCCTGCGCTAAGTCAGTGACATGAGAGCAACTACATGCAACATATGAAGACAACGCCTGTTTCCTCGTTTGTGACGGTGACTGTACGTGATAAACCCTGCGCTAAGTCAGTGACATGTGAGTAACTACATGCAACATATGAAGACAACGCATGTTTCCTCGCTTGTGACGGTGACTGTACTTGATAAACCCTGCGCTAAGTCAATGACATGAGAGCAACTACATGCAACATATGAAGACAACGCATGTTTCCTCGCTTGTGACGGTGACTGTACGTGATAAATCCTGCGCTAAGTCAGTGACATGAGAGCAACTACATTCAACATATGAAGACAACGCATGTTTCCTCGCTTGTGAAGGTGACTGTACTTGATAAACCCTGCGCTAAGTCAGTGACATAAGAGCAACTTTATGCAACATATGAAGACAACGCATGTTTCTTCGCTTGTGAAGGTGACTGTACTTGATAAACCCTACGCTAAGTCAGTGACATGAGAGCAACTACATGCAAGATATGAAGACAACGCATGTTTCCTCGCTTGTGACGGTGACTGTACTTGATAAACACTGCGCTAATTCAGTGACATGAGAGCAACTACATGCAACATATGAAGACAACGCATGTTTCCTCGCTTGTGACGGTGACTGTACTTGGTAAACCCTGCGCTAATTCAGTGACACGAGAGCAACTACATGCAACATATGAAGACAACGCATGTTTCCTCGCTTGTGACGGTGACTGTACTTGATAAACCCTGCGCTAAGTCAGTGACATGAGAGCAACTACATGCAACATATGAAGACAACGCATGTTTTCTCGCTTGTGACGGTGACTGCACTTGGTAAACCCTGCGCTAAGTCAGTGACACGAGAGCAACTACATGCAACATATGAAGACAACGCATGTTTCCTCGCTTGTGAAGGTGACTGTACTTGATAAACCCTGCGCTAAGTCAGTGACATGAAAGCCACTTTTTGAACATATTAGGACAACGCATGTTTCCTCGCTTGTGAAGGTGACTGTACTTGATAAACCCTGCGCTTAGTCAGTGACATGAAAGCCACTTCTTAAACACATATAAAGACAACGCATGTTTCCTCGCTTGTGAAGGTGACTGTACTTGATAAACTCTGCGCTAAGTCTATGACATGAGAGCAACTACATGCAACATATTAAGACAACGCATGTTTCCTCGCTTGTGACGGTGACTGTACGTTATAAACCCTGCACTAAGTCAGTGACATGAGAGCAACTACATGCAACATATGAAGACAACGCATGTTTCCTCGCTTGTGAAGGTGACTGTACTTGATAAACCCTGCGCTAAGTCATGACATGAAAGCCACTTCATGCAACATGTGAAGTCAAGGCATGTTTCCTCGCTTGTGACGGTGACTGTACTTGATAAACTCTGCACTAAGTCGGTGACATGAGAGCAACTACATGCAACATATGAAGACAACGCATGTTTCCTCGCTTGTGAAAGTGACTGTACTTGATAAACCCTGCGCTAAGTCAGTGACATGAGAGCAACTACATGCAACATATGAAGACAACGCGTGTTTCCTCGCTTGTGAAGGTGACTGTACTTGATAAACCCTGCGCTAAGTCAGTGACATGAGAGCAACTACATGCAACATATGAAGACAACGCATGTTTCCTCGCTAGTGAAGGTGACTGTACTTGATAAACCCTGCGCTAAGTCAGTGACATGAGAGCAACTGCATGCAACATATGAAGACAACGCATGTTTCCTCGCTTGTGAAGGTGACTGTACTTGATAAACCCTGCGCTAAGTCAGTGACATGAGAGCAACTACATGCAACATATGAAGACAACGCATGTTTCCTCGCTTGTGACGGTGACTGTACTTGATAAACCCTGCGCTAAGTCAGTGACATGAAAGAAACTACATGCAACATATGAAGACAACGCATGTTTCCTCGCTTGTGAAGGTGACTGTACTTGTTAAACTCTGCGGTAAGTCAGTGACATGAGAGCAACTACATGCATCATATGAAGACAACGCATGTTTCCTCGCTTGTGAAGGTGACTGTACTTGATAAACCCTGCGCTAAGTCAGTGACATGAGAGCAACTACATGCAACATATGAAGACAACGCATGTTTCCTCGCATGTGAAGGTTACTGTACTTGATAAACCCTGCGCTAAGTCAGTGACATGAGAGCAACTACATGCAACATATGAAGACAACGCATGTTTCCTCGCTTGTGAAGGTGACTGTACTTGATAAACCCTGCGCTAAGTCAGTGACATGAGAGCAACTACATGCAACATATGAAGACAACGCATGTTTCCTCGCTTGTGAAGGTGACTGTACTTGATAAACTCTGCGCTAAGTCAGTGACATGAGAGCAACTACATGCAACATATGAAGACAACGCATGTTTCCTCGCTTGTGACGGTGACTGTACTTGATAAACCCTGCGCTAAGTCAGTGACATGAAAGAAACTACATGCAACATATGAAGACAACGCATGTTTCCTCGCTTGTGAAGGTGACTGTACTTGATAAACCCTGCGGTAAGTCAGTGACATGAGAGCAACTACATGCATCATATGAAGACAACGCATGTTTCCTCGCTTGTGAAGGTGTCTGTACTTGATAAACCCTGCGCTAAGTCAGTGACATGAGAGCAACTACATGCAACATATGAAGACAACGCATGTTTCCTCGCTTGTGACGGTGACTGTACTTGATAAACCCTGCACTAAGTCGGTGACATGAGAGCAACTACATGCAACATATGAAGACAACGCATGTTTCCTCGCTTGTGAAGGTGACTGTACTTGATAAACCCTGCGCTAAGTCGGTGACATGAGAGCAACTACATGCAACATATGAAGACAACGCATGTCTCCTCGCTTGTGAAGGTGACTGTACTTGAAAAAACCCTGCGCTAAGTCAGTGACATGAGAGCAACTACATGCATCATATGAAGACAACGCATGTTTCCTCGCTTGTGAAGGTGACTGTACGTGATAAACCCTGCGCTAAGTCAGTGACATGAGAGCAACTAGATGCAACATATGAAGACAACGCATGTTTCCTCGCTTGTGAAGGTGACTGTTCGTGATAAACCCTGCGCTAAGTCAGTGACATGAGAGCAACTACATGCAACATATGAAGACAACGCATGTTTCCTCGCTTGTGAAGACGACTGTACGTGATAAACCTTGCGCTTAGTCAGTGACATGAGAGCAACTACATGCAACTTATGAAGAAAACGCATGTTTTTTCTATTGTGACGGAGACTGTACTTCAAAACCCTGCGCTAAGTCAGTGACATGAGAGCAACTACATGCAACATATGAAGACAACGCATGTTTCCTCGCTTGTGAAGGTGACTGTACTTGATAAACCCTGCGCTAAGTCAGTGACATGAGAGCAACTACATGCAACATATGAAGACAACGCATGTTTCCTCGCTTGTGACGGTGACTGTACGTGATAAACCTTGCGCTAAGTCAGTGACATGAGAGCAACTACATGCAACATATGAAGACAACGCATGTTTCCTCGCTTGTGAAGGTGACTGTACTTGATAAACCCTGCGCTAAGTCAGTGACATGAGAGCAACTACATGCAACATATGAAGACACTGCATGTTTCCTCGCTTGTGACGGTGACTGTACTTGATAAACCCTGCGCTAAGTCAGTGACATGAATGAAACTACATGCAACATATGAAGACAACGCATGTTTCCTCGCTTGTGAAGGTGACTGTACTTGATAAACCCTGCGGTAAGTCAGTGACATGAGAGCAACTACATGCATCACATGAAGACAACGCATGTTTCCTCGCTTGTGAAGGTGACTGTTTTTGATAAACCCTGCGCTAAGTCAGTGACATGAGAGAAACTACATGCAACATATGAAGACAACGCATGTTTCCTCGCTTGTGACGGTGACTGTTCTTGATAAACCCTGCACTAAGTCGGTGACATGAGAGCAACTACATGCAACATATGAAGACAACGCATGTTTCCTCGCTTGTGAAGGTTACTGTATTTGATAAACCCTGCGCTAAGTCAGTGACATAAGAGCAACTACATGCAACATATGAAGACAACGCATGTTTCCTCACTTGTGAAGGTGACTGTACTTGATAAACCCTGCGCTAAGTCAGTGACATGAGAGCAACTACATGCAACATATGAAGACATCGCATGTCTCCTCGCTTGTGAAGGTGACTGTACTTGATAAACCCTGCGCTAAGTCAGTGACATAAGAGCAACTACATGCAACATATTAGGACAACGCATGTTTCCTTGCTTGTGAAGGTGACTGTACTTGATAAACCGTGCACTAAGTCAGTGACATGAGAGCAACTACATGCAACATATGAAGACAACGCATGTTTCCTCGCTTGTGAAGGTGACTGTACTTGATAAACTCTGCGCTAAGTCAGTGACATGAGAGCAAGTACATGCAACATATGAAGACAACGCATGTTTCCTCGCTTGTGAAGGTGACTGTACTTGATAAACCCTGCACTTAGTCAGTGACATGAGAGCAACTACATGCAACATATTAGGACAACGCATGTTTCCTCGCTTGTGAAGGTGACTGTACTTGATAAACTCAGCGCTTAGTCAGTGACATGAGAGCAACTACATGCAACATATGAAGACAACGCATGTTTCCTCGCTTGTGAAGGTGACTGTACTTGATAAACCCTGCGCTTAGTCGGTGACATGAGAGCAACTACATGCAACATATGAAGACAACGCATGTCTCCTCGCTTGTGAAGGTGACTGTACTTGATAAACCCTGCGCTAAGTCAGTGACATGAGAGCAACTACATGCAACATATGAAGACAACGCGTGTTTCCTCGCTTGTGAAGGTGACTGTACGTGATAAACCTTGCGCTAAGTCAGTGACATGAGAGCAACTACATGCAACATATGAAGACAACGCACGTTTCCTCGCTTGTGAAGGTGACTGTACTTGATAAACCCTGCGCTTAGTCAGTGACATGAGAGCAACTTCATGCAAAATATGAAGACAACGCATGTTTTCTCTTTTGTGACGGAGACTGTACTTCAAAAACCCTTCGCTAAGTCAGTGACATGAGAGCAACTACATGCAACATATGAAGACAACGCATGTGTCCTCGCTTGTGACGGTGACTGTACTTGATAAACCCTGCGCTAAGTCAGTGACATGAGAGCCACTACATGCAACATATGAAGACAACGCATGTTTCCTCGCTTGTGAAAGTGACTGTACTTGATAAACCCTGCTCTAAGTCAGTGAGATGAGAGCAACTACATGCAACATATGAAGACAACGCATGTTTCCTCGCTTGTGACGGTGACTGTACTTCATTAACCCTGCGCTAAGTCAGTGACATGAGAGCAACTACATGCAACATATGAAGACAACGCATGTTTCCTCGCTTGTGAAGGTGACCGTACTTGATATTTCCTGCGCTAAGTCAGTGACATGAGAGCAACTACATGCAACATATGAAGACAACGCATGTTTCTTTGCTTGTGAAGGTGACTGTACTTGATAAACTCTGCGCTAAGTCAGTGACATGAGAGCAACTACATGCAACATATGAAGACAACGCATGTTTCCTCGCTTGTGACGGTGACTGTACTTGATAAACCCTGCGCTAAGTCAGTGACATGAGAGCAACTTCATGCAACATATGAAGACAACGCATGTTTCCTCGCTTGTGAAGGTGACCGTTCTTGATATTTCCTGCGCTAAGTCAGTGACATGAGAGCAACTACATGCAACATTTGAAGACAACGCATGTTTCCTCGCTTGTGACGGTGACTGTACTTGATAAACCCTGCGCTAAGTCAGTGACATGAGAGCAACTACATGCAACATATGAAGACAACGCATGTTTCCTCGCTTGTGACGGTGACTGTACGTGATAAATCCTGCGCTAAGTCAGTGACATGAGAGCAACTACATGCAACAAATGAAGACAACGCATGTTTCCTCGCTTGTGAAGGTGACTGTACTTGATAAACCCTGCGCTAAGTCAGTGACATAAGAGCAACTTTATGCAACATATGAAGACAACGCATGTTTCTTCGCTTGTGAAGGTGACTGTACTTGATAAACCCTACGCTAAGTCAGTGACATGAGAGCAACTACATGCAAGATATGAAGACAACGCATGTTTCCTCGCTTGTGACGGTGACTGTACTTGATAAACACTGCGCTAAGTCAGTGATATGAGAGCAGCTACATGCAACATATGAACACAACGCATGTTTCCTCGCTTGTGACGGTGACTGTACTTGGTAAACCCTGCGCTAATTCAGTGACACGAGAGCAACTACATGCAACATATGAAGACAACGCATGTTTCCTCGCTTGTGACGGTGACTGTACTTGATAAACCGTGCGCTAAGTCAGTGACATGAGAGCAACCACATGCAACATATGAAGATAACGCATGTTTTCTCGCTTGTGACGGTGACTGCACTTGGTAAACCCTGCGCTAAGTCAGTGACACGAGAGCAACTACATGCAACATATGAAGACAACGCATGTTTCCTCGCTTGTGAAGGTGACTGTACTTGATAAACCCTGCGCTAAGTCAGTGACATGAAAGCCACGTTTTGAACATATTAGGACAACGCATGTTTCCTCGCTTGTGAAGGTGACTGTACTTGATAAACCCTGCGCTTAGTCTGTGACATGAAAGCCACTTCTTAAACACATATAAAGACAACGCATGTTTCCTCGTTTGTGAAGGTGACTGTACTTGATAAACTCTGCGCTAAGTCTATGACATGAGAGCAACTACATGCAACATATTAAGACAACGCATGTTTCCTCGCTTGTGACGGTGACTGTACGTTATAAACCCTGCACTAAGTCAGTGACATGAGAGCAACTACATGCAACATATGAAGACAACGCATGTTTCCTCGCTTGTGAAGGTGACTGTACTTGATAAACCCTGCGCTAAGTCATGACATGAAAGCCACTTCATGCAACATGTGAAGTCAAGGCATGTTTCTTCGCTTGTGACGGTGACTGTACTTGATAAACTCTGCACTAAGTCGGTGACATGAGAGCATTTACATGCAACATATGAAGACAACGCATGTTTCCTCGCTTGTGAAAGTGACTGTACTTGATAAACCCTGAGCTAAGTCAGTGACATGGAAGCAACTACATGCAACATATGAAGACAACGCATGTTTCCTCGCTTGTGAAGGTGACTGTACTTGATAAACCCTGCGCTAAGTCAGTGACATGAGAGCAACTACATGCAACATATGAAGACAACGCATGTTCCCTCGCTAGTGAAGGTGACTGTACTTGATAAACCCTGCGCTAAGTCAGTGACATGAGAGCAATTGCATGCAACATATGAAGACAACGCATGTTTCCTCGCTTGTGAAGGTGACTGTACTTGATAAACCCTGCGCTAAGTCAGTGACATGAGAGCAACTACATGCAACATATGAAGACAACGCATGTTTCCTCGCTTGTGACGGTGACTGTACTTAATAAACCCTGCGCTAAGTCAGTGACATGAAAGAAACTTCATACAACATATGAAGACAACGCATGTTTCCTCGCTTGTGAAGGTGACTGTACTTGATAAACTCTGCGGTAAGTCAGTGACATGAGAGCAACTTCATGCATCATATGAAGACAACGCATGTTTCCTCGCTTGTGAAGGTGACTGTACTTCATAAACCCTGCGCTAAGTCAGTGACATGAGAGCAACTACATGCAACATATGAAGACAACGCATGTTTCCTCGCTTGTGACGGTGACTGTACTTGATAAACCCTGCACTAAGTCGGTGACATGAGAGCAACTACATGCAACATATGAAGACAACGCATGTTTCCTCGCTTGTGAAGGTTACTGTACTTGATAAACCCTGCGCTAAGTCAGTGACATGAGAGCAACTACATGCAACATATGAAGACAACGCATGTTTCCTCGCTTGTGAAGGTGACTGTACTTGATAAACCCTGCGCTAAGTCAGTGACATGAGAGCAACTTCATGCAACATATAAAGACAACGCATGTTTCCTCGCTTGTGAAGGTGACTGTACTTGATAAACCCTGCGCTAAGTCAGTGACATGAGAGCAACTACATGCAACATATGAAGACAACGCATGTTTCCTCGCTTGTGACGGTGACTGTACTTGATAAACCCTGCGCTAAGTCAGTGACATGAAAGAAACTACATGCAACATATGAAGACAACGCATGTTTCCTCGCTTGTGAAGGTGACTGTACTTGATAAACCCTGCGGTAAGTCAGTGACATGAGAGCAACTACATGCATCATATGAAGACAACGCATGTTTCCTCGCTTGTGAAGGTGTCTGTACTTGATAAACCCTGCGCTAAGTCAGTGACATGAGAGCAACTACATGCAACATATGAAGACAACGCATGTTTCCTCGCTTGTGACGGTGACTGTACTTGATAAACCCTGCACTAAGTCGGTGACATGAGAGCAACTACATGCAACATATGAAGACAACGCATGTTTCCTCGCTTGTGAAGGTTACTGTACTTGATAAACCCTGCGCTAAGTCAGTGACATGAGAGCAACTACATGCAACATATGAAGACAACGCATGTTTCCTCGCTTGTGAAGGTGACTGTACTTGATAAACCCTGCGCTAAGTCAGTGACTTGAGAGCAACTACATGCAACATATGAAGACAACGCATGTTTCCTCGCTTGTGAAGGTGACTGTACTTGATAAACCCTGCACTAAGTCATTTACATGAAAGCAACTACATGCAACATATGAAGACAACGCATGTTTCCTCGCTTGTGAAGGTTACTGTACTTAATAAACCCTGCGCTAAGTCAGTGACATGAGAGCAACTACATGCAACATATGAAGACAACGCATGTTTCCTCGCTTGTGACGGTGACTGTACTTGATAAACCCTGCACTAAGTCGGTGACATGAGAGCAACTACATGCAACATATGAAGACAACGCATGTTTCCTCGCTTGTGAAGGTTACTGTACTTGATAAACCCTGCGCTAAGTCAGTGACATGAGAGCAACTACATGCAACATATGAATACAACGCATGTTTCCTCGCTTGTGAAGGTGACTGTACTTGATAAACAATGCGCTAAGTCAGTGACATGAGAGCAACTACATGCAACATATGAAGACATCGCATGTCTCCTCGCTTGTGAAGGTGACTGTACTTGATAAACCCTGCGCTTAGTCAGTGACTTGAGAGCAACTACATGCAACTTATGAAAACAACGCATGTTTCCTCGCTTGTTAAGGTGACTGTACTTGATAAACCCTGCACTAAGTCAGTGACATGAGAGCAACTACATGCAACATATGAAGACAACGCATGTTTCCTCGCTTGTGAAGGTGACTGTACTTGATTAACCCTGCGCTAAGTCAGTGACATGAGAACAACTACATGCAACATATGAAGACAACGCATGTTTCCTCGCATGTGAAGGTGACTGTACTTGATTAACCCTGCGCTAAGTCAGTGACATGAGAGCAACTACATGCAACATATGAAGACATCGCATGTCTCCTCGCTTGTGAAGGTGACTGTACTTGATAAACCCTGCGCTAAGTCAGTGACATAAGAGCAACTACATGCAACATATTAGGACAACGCATGTTTCCTTGCTTGTGAAGGTGACTGTACTTGATAAACCCTGCACTAAGTCAGTGACATGAGAGCAACTACATGCAACATATGAAGACAACGCATGTTTCCTCGCTTGTGAAGGTGACTGTACTTGATAAACTCTGCGCTAAGTCAGTGACATGAGAGCAAGTACATGCAACATATGAAGACAACGCATGTTTCCTCGCTTGTGAAGGTGACTGTACTTGATAAACCCTGCACTTAGTCAGTGACATGAGAGCAACTACATGCAACATATTAGGACAACGCATGTTTCCTCGCTTGTGAAGGTGACTGTACTTGATAAACTCAGCGCTTAGTCAGTGACATGAGAGCAACTACATGCAACATATGAAGACAACGCATGTTTCCTCGCTTGTGAAAGTGACTGTACTTGATAAACCCTGCGCTAAGTCAGTGAGATGAGAGCAACTACATGCAACATATGAAGACAACGCATGTTTCCTCGCTTGTGACGGTGACTGTACTTGATAAACCATGCGCTAAGTCAGTGACATGAGAGCAACTACATGCAACATATGAAGACAACGCATGTTTCCTCGCTTGTGAAGGTGACCGTACTTGATATTTCCTGCGCTAAGTCAGTGACATGAGAGCAACTACATGCAACATATGAAGACAACGCATGTTTCTTTGCTTGTGAAGGTGACTGTACTTGATAAACTCTGCGCTAAGTCAGTGACATGAGAGCAACTACATGCAACATATGAAGACAACGCATGTTTCCTCGCTTGTGACGGTGACTGTACTTGATAAACCCTGCGCTAAGTCAGTGACATGAGAGCAACTTCATGCAACATATGAAGACAACGCATGTTTCCTCGCTTGTGAAGGTGACCGTTCTTGATATTTCCTGCGCTAAGTCAGTGACATGAGAGCAACTACATGCAACATTTGAAGACAACGCATGTTTTCTCGCTTGTGAAGGTGACTGTACTTGAAAAAACCCTGCGCTAAGTCAGTGACATGAGAGCAACTACATGCAACATATGAAGACAACGCCTGTTTCCTCGTTTGTGACGGTGACTGTACGTGATAAACCCTGCGCTAAGTCAGTGACATGTGAGTAACTACATGCAACATATGAAGACAACGCATGTTTCCTCGCTTGTGACGGTGACTGTACTTGATAAACCCTGCGCTAAGTCAATGACATGAGAGCAACTACATGCAACATATGAAGACAACGCATGTTTCCTCGCTTGTGACGGTGACTGTACGTGATAAATCCTGCGCTAAGTCAGTGACATGAGAGCAACTACATTCAACATATGAAGACAACGCATGTTTCCTCGCTTGTGAAGGTGACTGTACTTGATAAACCCTGCGCTAAGTCAGTGACATAAGAGCAACTTTATGCAACATATGAAGACAACGCATGTTTCTTCGCTTGTGAAGGTGACTGTACTTGATAAACCCTACGCTAAGTCAGTGACATGAGAGCAACTACATGCAAGATATGAAGACAACGCATGTTTCCTCGCTTGTGACGGTGACTGTACTTGATAAACACTGCGCTAATTCAGTGACATGAGAGCAACTACATGCAACATATGAAGACAACGCATGTTTCCTCGCTTGTGACGGTGACTGTACTTGGTAAACCCTGCGCTAATTCAGTGACACGAGAGCAACTACATGCAACATATGAAGACAACGCATGTTTCCTCGCTTGTGACGGTGACTGTACTTGATAAACCCTGCGCTAAGTCAGTGACATGAGAGCAACTACATGCAACATATGAAGACAACGCATGTTTTCTCGCTTGTGACGGTGACTGCACTTGGTAAACCCTGCGCTAAGTCAGTGACACGAGAGCAACTACATGCAACATATGAAGACAACGCATGTTTCCTCGCTTGTGAAGGTGACTGTACTTGATAAACCCTGCGCTAAGTCAGTGACATGAAAGCCACTTTTTGAACATATTAGGACAACGCATGTTTCCTCGCTTGTGAAGGTGACTGTACTTGATAAACCCTGCGCTTAGTCAGTGACATGAAAGCCACTTCTTAAACACATATAAAGACAACGCATGTTTCCTCGCTTGTGAAGGTGACTGTACTTGATAAACTCTGCGCTAAGTCTATGACATGAGAGCAACTACATGCAACATATTAAGACAACGCATGTTTCCTCGCTTGTGACGGTGACTGTACGTTATAAACCCTGCACTAAGTCAGTGACATGAGAGCAACTACATGCAACATATGAAGACAACGCATGTTTCCTCGCTTGTGAAGGTGACTGTACTTGATAAACCCTGCGCTAAGTCATGACATGAAAGCCACTTCATGCAACATGTGAAGTCAAGGCATGTTTCCTCGCTTGTGACGGTGACTGTACTTGATAAACTCTGCACTAAGTCGGTGACATGAGAGCAACTACATGCAACATATGAAGACAACGCATGTTTCCTCGCTTGTGAAAGTGACTGTACTTGATAAACCCTGCGCTAAGTCAGTGACATGAGAGCAACTACATGCAACATATGAAGACAACGCGTGTTTCCTCGCTTGTGAAGGTGACTGTACTTGATAAACCCTGCGCTAAGTCAGTGACATGAGAGCAACTACATGCAACATATGAAGACAACGCATGTTTCCTCGCTAGTGAAGGTGACTGTACTTGATAAACCCTGCGCTAAGTCAGTGACATGAGAGCAACTGCATGCAACATATGAAGACAACGCATGTTTCCTCGCTTGTGAAGGTGACTGTACTTGATAAACCCTGCGCTAAGTCAGTGACATGAGAGCAACTACATGCAACATATGAAGACAACGCATGTTTCCTCGCTTGTGACGGTGACTGTACTTGATAAACCCTGCGCTAAGTCAGTGACATGAAAGAAACTACATGCAACATATGAAGACAACGCATGTTTCCTCGCTTGTGAAGGTGACTGTACTTGTTAAACTCTGCGGTAAGTCAGTGACATGAGAGCAACTACATGCATCATATGAAGACAACGCATGTTTCCTCGCTTGTGAAGGTGACTGTACTTGATAAACCCTGCGCTAAGTCAGTGACATGAGAGCAACTACATGCAACATATGAAGACAACGCATGTTTCCTCGCATGTGAAGGTTACTGTACTTGATAAACCCTGCGCTAAGTCAGTGACATGAGAGCAACTACATGCAACATATGAAGACAACGCATGTTTCCTCGCTTGTGAAGGTGACTGTACTTGATAAACCCTGCGCTAAGTCAGTGACATGAGAGCAACTACATGCAACATATGAAGACAACGCATGTTTCCTCGCTTGTGAAGGTGACTGTACTTGATAAACTCTGCGCTAAGTCAGTGACATGAGAGCAACTACATGCAACATATGAAGACAACGCATGTTTCCTCGCTTGTGACGGTGACTGTACTTGATAAACCCTGCGCTAAGTCAGTGACATGAAAGAAACTACATGCAACATATGAAGACAACGCATGTTTCCTCGCTTGTGAAGGTGACTGTACTTGATAAACCCTGCGGTAAGTCAGTGACATGAGAGCAACTACATGCATCATATGAAGACAACGCATGTTTCCTCGCTTGTGAAGGTGTCTGTACTTGATAAACCCTGCGCTAAGTCAGTGACATGAGAGCAACTACATGCAACATATGAAGACAACGCATGTTTCCTCGCTTGTGACGGTGACTGTACTTGATAAACCCTGCACTAAGTCGGTGACATGAGAGCAACTACATGCAACATATGAAGACAACGCATGTTTCCTCGCTTGTGAAGGTTACTGTACTTGATAAACCCTGCGCTAAGTCAGTGACATGAGAGCAACTACATGCAACATATGAAGACAACGCATGTTTCCTCGCTTGTGAAGGTGACTGTACTTGATAAACCCTGCGCTAAGTCAGTGACTTGAGAGCAACTACATGCAACATATGAAGACAACGCATGTTTCCTCGCTTGTGAAGGTGACTGTACTTGATAAACCCTGCACTAAGTCATTGACATGAGAGCAACTACATGCAACATATGAAGACAACGCATGTTTCCTCGCTTGTGAAGGTGACTGTACTTGATAAACCCTGCGCTAAGTCAGTGACATGAGAGCAACTACATGCAACATATGAAGACAACGCATGTTTCCTCGCTTGTGAAGGTGACTGTACTTGATAAACCCTGCGCTAAGTCGGTGACATGAGAGCAACTACATGCAACATATGAAGACAACGCATGTCGTCGCTTGTGAAGGTGACTGTACTTGATAAACCCTGCGCTAATTTAGTGACATGAGAGCAACTACATGCATCATATGAAGACAACGCATGTTTCCTCGCTTGTGAAGGTGACTGTACGTGATAAACCCTGCGCTAAGTCAGTGACATGAGAGCAACTACATGCAACATATGAAGACAACGCAAGTTTCCCCGCTTGTGAAGGTGACTGTACGTGATAAACCCTGCGCTAAGTCAGTGACATGAGAGCAACTACATGCAACATATGAAGACAACGCATGTTTCCTCGCTTGTGAAGACGACTGTACGTGATAAACCCTGCCCTTAGTCAGTGACATGAGAGCAACTACATGCAACATATGAAGACAACGCATGTTTTCTCTATTGTGACGGAGACTGTACTTCAAAACCCTGCGCTAAGTCAGTGACATGAGAGCAACTACATGCAACATATGAAGACAACGCATGTTTCCTCGCTTGTGAAGGTGACTGTACTTGATAAACCCTGCGCTAAGTCAGTGACATGAGAGCAACTACATGCAATATATGAAGACAACGCATGTTTCCTCGCTTGTGACGGTGACTGTACGTGATAAACCTTGCGCTAAGTCAGTGACATGAGAGCAACTACATGCAACATATGAAGACAACGCATGTTTCCTCGCTTGTGACGGTGACTGTACGTGATAAACCCTGCGCTAAGTCAGTGACATGAGAGCAACTACATGCAACATATGAAGACAACGCATGTTTCCTCGCTTGTGAAGGTGACTGTACTTGATAAACCCTGCGCTAAGTCAGTGACATGAGAGCAACTACATGCAACATATGAAGACAACGCATGTTTCCTCGCTTGTGACGGTGACTGTACTTGATAAACCCTGCGCTTAGTCAGTGACATGAGAGCAACTACATGCAACATATGAAGACAACGCATGTTTTCTCGCTTGTGAAGGTGACTGTACTTGATAAACCCTGCGCTAAGTCAGTGACATGAGAGCAACTACATGCAACATATGAAGACAACGCATGTTTCCTCGCTTGTGACGGTGACTCTACTTGATAAACCCTGCGCTAAGTCAGTGACATGAGAGCAACTACATGCAACATATGAAGACAACGCATGTTTTCTCTATTGTGACGGTGACTGTACTTGAAAAACCCTGCGCTAAGTCAGTGACATGAAAGAAACTACATGCAACATATGAAGACAACGCATGTTTCCTCGCTTGTGAAGGTGACTGTACTTGATAAACCCTGCGCTAAGTCAGTGACATGAGAGCAACAACTACATGCAACATATGAAGACAACTCATATCTCCTCGCTTGTGAAGGTGACTGTACTTGATAAACCCTGCGCTTAGTCAGTGACATGAGAGCAACTACATGCAACATATGAAGACAACGCATGTTTCCTCGCTTGTGAAGGTGACTGTACGTGATAAACCCTGCGCTAAGTCAGTGACATGAGAGCAACTACATGCAACATATGAAGACAACGCATGTTTCCTCGCTTGTGAAGGTGACTGTACTTGATAAACCCTGCGCTAAGTCAGTGACATGAGAGCAACTACATGCAACATATGAAGACAACGCATGTTTTCTCTATTGTAACGGAGACTGTACTTCAAAAACCCTGCGCTAAGTCAGTGACATGAGAGCAACTACATGCAACATATGAAGATAGCGCATGTTTCCTCGCTTGTGACGGTGACTGTACTTGATAAACCCTGCGCTAAGTCAGTGACATAAGAGCAACTACATGCAACATATTAGGACAACGCATGTTTCCTCGCTTGTAAAGGTGACTGTACTTCATAAACCCTGCGCTAAGTCAGTGACATGAGAGCAACCACATGCAACATATGAAGACAACGCATGTTTCCTCGCTTGTGATTGGTGACTGTACTTGATAAACCCACAGTGGGGGGGAACGGACAGGGTCTCTTTTCGTCCCGCATCTCCACCTTCTACAGGAGTGAGAGTTTACATGAGTTAACTGCACACACACTTGGTTGCGACGAGAACCACTCTTGAAGTCACTAGGTCGGAGTTCTGAAGATGACTGATGCTCCTGCCTGGCAGCGCGCTGCTTATTTAGCCCGAAAGCCTAAATCAACGTTTCAATAGTCTGAAAATGTGTATCATTGAGTTTTGTGCAGAAGCGAGTTTACACTAACCATAATTAGATATAATGTTTTACTAACATTAATTTTTGGTTCCCAAAGCAAAACAATGCCTATTTTTGTCTTTAATTAGATTTTAATAACTTAGATTGACATTATAATAGTCTGATACGCATTTAAATCCACATTACCATGATTGGGAAGTAAATATCATTCTCTCATGACGAGTGTAGTTATGGAAACATTTTACCGTTTATTATTATAATTAATACCTTGCTAAACATGAATAATTGGTGCCCTATGTAAAACAAACCCCATTTCTGTCCTCGATTGGATTATAAGAACTGAAATCGACCTTATAATAGTATGATACCTCCTCCTCCTCCTCCTGGGTTGTTAATTGCAACAATAACGCCCATTTGTTGTTAACTCATTCAGCTCATTAGAATAGATTGTCTGTCTGTCTGAAACATTTCACAGCAGACTCCTTCGCGAGGCGTGATTGCCATAACAAGTTGAATTGGAATGCAGTTCCTACATTGGATGGTAAGTTGTTGCATGACAAGATATTAATAGACGCGGAGGTGGAGGATGTTTCAGATGAAGACGTTGCTGTTGTGGTGGGATTTCGCCTAATAATGATTCCCCAGTTAACAATCCAACGATAGCGTCCGCAGATAGTACTCCTCCTAATTGTGTATCCAACTTCGTAAATAACACTGCGCCAGCGCCTGAATCCGCATCGTGAAAAGATTCGTGCATACTTAATGTCCCGTTAAAAACTAGCAAGCAGAACTACGACATAACGCCGGAATGGAATGTACCTCTGACAGACATCCCTACAACGTCCACCCCCATTCATCACGCAGACTACAGTAGACCTAAAGCAGTGAAGAGTTACAACATATTCACTAGTCATGTGCTATCCTGGGTGTAGGGTTAGACACCTAGTTGATCCGGCCTTGGATGCTGTCACATATTTTAATAAACTTATTTTTTATGTTGATTCAAGATTGATCGATGATGGGGCTTAACGTCTCATATTTGTGCAACAATGGCTAATCGAGACAATGTGCTGGTGATAGTGAAAATGAAGAAGATTATGATGAAGAAAACAGCCACGTCCGATAAGATCCATTGTACGTCGGGTGGGTCGTCATACGGGAGTCCAGCAAGGGAGGGCAGGGCCAAGCGGGGGAGAAATATTCAGTGGGACAGTGGGGGGGAAAGGGACAGGGTCTCTTTTCGTCGCCTTTTACGACTAGCAGAGTCACTCTGGGCCCATTCTTCCCCGGGCCCAGACGGGCAATGTTGGTACAAACATCTTTCATCTAACCAGTCAGTTGACAGTATTGTCACTGATTTCAAAATTCTCATAGCTAAATTCTATTCTATCCGTTATAAATCCATAACCATATTTGTTGCATGTGTACTACCACGCCGTGAAAACCGATGTGAGCTTCTCAAGGGTGACGGGTACAAACGCCTAAATATCAAAGTGGCTGAGGTCAATCGTCGTTTAACTCAGGTGTGTTGCTGTCTAGGTCACAACAGCTTCATCTAATAATTGAAAGTATGTTTTTTTTATGTTGTATTTGTATGATAATACTGATAACAATTGATGTGCAAGTGTATGTATACATGATTATTTACTACATCTATGGTGCAGTTGTCATTTGAAGGTAATAAGCAGTTATTTTACTTGACCAATTCAGGTCATAAGTCTAGGCCAATTAGCAGTTGAGATAATAAGATACCCTCAAATGATAATTTGTGATTGATGAAGTCATGAACTCGGGCTAAGATTACTCGCTCAGTTTCAAACGATAGCGGAGGAAGGTTTTTTATTTTTTATTTATAAAGCTTGTAAACGTTTATATTACGAAAGTTAAACCTTTCAAATACCTAAGGTAAGACCAAGAAAACCTAGAGTATTTATGTGAAAATGAAGTTCTGCCAGATATTGTGAAGAATATGACCATTTCATGGTCTTCTTCTGTTCTTTCGATGTAAGATATTGGCAGCTCTACCGGATGTGTTGCAATCCAACACGATGCATGCTCAAGTTGAGTGTACTCGCATGTGTCAGTGTTTCAACACTTTGTCGGGAGCAGGCAACGAACGGGTATCGTGAGAACACCTTAGTCAGTTGGACTTTGTTTTATTAAAATGTACAACGGTGGCAGCCCCCACTTTATTGACACAGAGATGAAAGGGAGCGGGTCCTGAGAGCTAATTGGCTGATACGAGCGGGAAAACGGTTGGAAGAAAGAATAATGGTATTTTCCAACAAAATCCATGTCTTGGTGGGGTTAAAGAGCTATGACGTCAGGAGTGTCGAGGTGGGAATGGAGGATTGACCGGATCGGGGAGTTCACGTCTAAACTTCGAGGAATAAACAACAACCGGGGTTTGAGGAGTGAGTGGCGATCTACGAAAGAGGATTAAACATACAAGAGCGGAAGAGAGAAGTAGAGGGAAGAACAACAAGGTTGTACACCAGGACCAGTACAAGGGAAGAGCTTGGACCCATGGGATGACGCACGCTATCAGTATGCGAAGGTACTATATCCTTCCACTAGACGCAAGAAAAGGAGTCATTTTCAAGTGACGATGATGCAGATGATCTCCAGTTTCTCGTAATGAAGGAGAGACGGCCAAGAGTAATAAGGGAACGCAAGAATTACTTAAAAATGTACGACGACCACGACTTTTCAACGCGTTTCCGCATTTCGAAACAGTCAGTGTTAATGGTGCTGGAGCAAACTGAAGGAAATTTGGAATACGAGCACGACAGGTGAGTTTCTTTCAACATACAATATAAACCCCATACTCGGCCGAAGACTTAAGTGAAACGAACGTGATAATGTGATAATGACTCATATTTTTGCCACAGTGGCTAATCGAGACGATGAGCGGGTGATAATGAAGATGAGAAAGTAATGTAAAACTGTACATTACATTATTCGTAATGCAAAACTGCCAAGTGCTATTGTGTTAACTCCCAGGGATGTGCAAGTATGTAGTACTTCTGGTTTTGAGTCAAGTTATTCGTTGAGTCGAGAGTTCCGAGTCACAAAGATTGAAGTGAGACAGATGATAAAATTACTTCATGCAGAAACACTCAATAATAATATCAACCTTATGCAACCTTAGTTCTATGTATTTATTTAATGCAGCGCTTTGCTAGATGGAGTCGCGCGCGGAAAACATTGGCGTCTAGTGGTTAAATGTTAGCATAAGTTGTGTTTGTTCATCATGGGTGAAAAGTTCGTCGACTTCATGCTGGAAGATTGGGGCTGCCAAGATATTATACAGAAATTTACTGGTAAGTACTAAATACTAGTTTAAAATGTGATATAGATGCATATTATAGCCAAATGATAATTAGTTAAACCCCAAAACTACTTCTTGCAGAGGAATCTATAGACGAAAAGGCGCTTTTTTGCCTCACACCCGAGGACACACAAGACATATTCCCTCATATGAGCCCGAGGTCTATTTTTAAAGAAAAGTTGAGACAATTTAAAGAAAAAGTAGGTCTACAGACATCGATGCATGAAGGGTTGATGCACGAAATCGACATGCTTCAATCTGGCCGTATCCGAACCGTAGATATGAGCGTTTCTAACTGTGATGAGGTATGTATAAGTTACGGTACTACCAGAGCCATGTAGCCCTATTTAATCCCACATTGTAGCCTAGGATTTTGCTTACTAACCTCGCCTCACTAGGCGTATGTTCGGCCAACAGTAAATATAATTGGCTGAGTACGCACACATGTGGAGAGCGGATTCAGATCGGCCGAACCCTATTATTATTCCCCCACCCCTTGCGAGAGAGAGGAATTACATTTTACCTGCAATTGCCTTGGGCGAGAGCCACCATAAGACACAGCTTAGACACACATCTAGGATACATTGCTGTCATTATTTGCCCCACCCCTTGTTCTTGGTTGATAAATAGGTCAGGTTCGTTCGGCACGAGGGGAATTACATTTTAGTTCTACTACTACAGTTCCGGTATCTAGTGTTTGTAATGCAATGCGTAACAGAGCGTTATCATTTCCAGATAACTTAATACACGAATAGTAATAATAATACCTATTCGGCCTTTTTTTTTTTAATGGGGCCTAACGTCTCATATTTATGCAACAATGGCTAATCGAGACGATGAGCGGGTGATAATGAAGATGAAAAGATGATGTTGAAGAATAAAGCCACATCCGAATCAGATCCATTGTACGTTGCGTGGGTCGTCATACGGGAGTCCAGCAAGGGAGGGGCAGGACCAAGTGGGAGGAGAAATATTCAGTGTGGACCGTGGGGGGGGGGGGGGGAGGGGGTGGTGGGCAGGGTCTCCTTTTGTCGCCTCTTACGACTAGCAGAGTCTTTCTGGGCCTTTTCTACCCCGGGCCGAGACGGGTCCGAAATTATCAACATTAATGAGGGGCTAACCGAGACAATGAGTGGGTGAGATATGAAGATGATAGGGGATGTTAAAGAGGTAAAATGCCAGAGGGAGGGCGTGGAGGAAAGGGAAAAAGGGAGGAAAAGGGAGTGGAGCCTGATTGATTGATATTTGGGCCTAACGTCTTATATTTTTGCTACTTGGCTAATCAAGACGATGAGTGGGTGAGAATGAAGATGAAATTGGGGGTTCTTTGGAGGAAAGGGGCAAGTGGGAGGGCACGTGAGAAAAGGGGTGGGTAAGTGCTAATAAGTAGGATTGGATTTGTGTTGGGGAAGTGTGTAATATATATATATATATTCAAACACGATATAGATAAAGTAATAAAATACTGTAGGATGGCTAACTACACGGACCTACTAGAACTTAAATGCTTTCACTCTAGGCCTATATATACTTTTTACGAAGACAATGAGATACCTTGTTATGAGTTCTTCTAAATAAGCTTCATTACTTGTGTGTCCTTTGTAATTATTATTCAGAAGTTTGAATGCACCATCTTATATTCCTCAGAGAAACTCGTCCGTACCGACCAGATAGAGACCCGTGAGTCACCCTGGTTGCGAGGTGGGAGGAAATACGGGAGAGGCCACGGGATAGATACCTGCTCCAGGATGCCGCCATACGAAGGAGTGAGTCTACCCTGGTTGCGAGGTGGGAGGAAATACGGGAGAGGCCACGGGATAGATACCTGCTCCAGGATGCCGCCATACGAAGGAGTGAGTCTACCCTGGTTGCGAGGTGGGAGGAAATACGGGAGAGGCCACGGGATAGATACCTGCTCCAGGATGCCGCCATACGAAGGAGTGAGTCTACCCTGGTTGCGAGGTGGGAGGAAATACGGGAGAGGCCACGGGATAGATACCTGCTCCAGGATGCCGCCATACGAAGGAGTGAGTCTACCCTGGTTGCGAGGTGGGAGGAAATACGGGAGAGGCCACGGGATAGATACCTGCTCCAGGATGCCGCCATACGAAGGAGTGAGTCTACCCTGGTTGCGAGGTGGGAGGAAATACGGGAGAGGCCACGGGATAGATACCTGCTCCAGGATGCCGCCATACGAAGGAGTGAGTCTACCCTGGTTGCGAGGTGGGAGGAAATACGGGAGAGGCCACGGGATAGATACCTGCTCCAGGATGCCGCCATACGAAGGAGTGAGTCTACCCTGATTGCGAGGTGGGAGGAAATACGGGAGAGGCCACGGGATAGATACCTGCTCCAGGATGCCGCCATACGAAGGAGTGAGTCTACCCTGGTTGCGAGGTGGGAGGAAATACGGGAGAGGCCACGGGATAGATACCTGCTCGAGGATGCCGCCATACGAAGGAGTGAGTCTACCCTGGTTGCGAGGTGGGAGGAAATACGGGAGAGGCCACGGGATAGATACCTGCTCCAGGATGCCGCGTTACGAAGGAGTGAGTCTACCCTGGTTGCGAGGTGGGAGGAAATACGGGAGAGGCCACGGGATAGATACCTGCTCCAGGATGCCGCCATACGAAGGAGTGAGTCTACCCTGGTTGCGAGGTGGGAGGAAATACGGGAGAGGCCACGGGATAGATACCTGCTCCAGGATGCGTCATACGAAGGAGTGAGTCTACCCTGGTTGCGAGGTGGGAGGAAATACGGGAGAGGCCACGGGATATATACCTGCTCCAGGATGCCGCCATACGAAGGAGTGAGTCTACCCTGGTTGCGAGGTGGGAGGAAATACGGGAGAGGCCACGGGATAGATACCTGCTCCAGGATGCGTCATACGAAGGAGTGAGTCTACCCTGGTTGCGAGGTGGGAGGAAATACGGGAGAGGCCACGGGATATATACCTGCTCCAGGATGCCGCCATACGAAGGAGTGAGTCTACCCTGGTTGCGAGGTGGGAGGAAATACGGGAGAGGCCACGGGATAGATACCTGCTCCAGGATGCGTCATACGAAGGGCCAATGAGCAACTGGCCCAAGGAAGACTCAACGCAGTCGAATTCTTAAACCGCATGTCCCACGTAAATGACAACCATTTCGGAAACTCCTTTCGTCGCCTCTTACAACTAGCAGAGTCACTCTGAGCCTATTCTTCCCCGGGCCCAGACGGGTATCAACAAACAACTTTATTTCAACTCATATAAATCATGAAGGTTAAAGACTATTAACCGAAGAGAAAGCAGCGGCCATGGGAGATTGAATTGACCACAAAATTGAAAATAAAGAATTCAAACAATATATTTTTAAATAAACTGGCAAGTTCACTCTTTTGAAAGATGTAGACAATTTACGGCGTAAACGTAAGAATGACGACATTGGCCATCGGTCATCGGTTGGCTTGTCTCGAAGATTTCGTTAACGATTTCCCGTCATCCACCACTGCAAGAAGAGAGCAACTCTTTCAGTCCACAGTGTTGGTTAACAAATTGCCTAAACTTGAAAAAAAAACACTTAACAGTTTTTGTATTCAAGTGGATGCAAATAACTCCTTCCATTACCTCTTAATTCAAACAAATTATAAGAGAACTTTAGCAACTAAATACTCGGATGGTTTGTTTGTTGACGGAACTTAGCACTGTGCCGTCATTGGGGCATTATTCTGCCACTAGTGGGGTTACTCCCACTCGCAGTGCCAACGTTTCTGGGGATGGAACTAGCCATGGCACTGCTAGAAATAGGTTAGTTGTTGTCCGTGAGGTACACCAGCTCCGAATGTCGCAGCTCAAGTCGACACAAGAGCAGAAAGACGAGCTGCACGACACTCGAATGCGTGAAGCCAGAGCCGACATGGACGCTGCTCTATCACGTGCCCGTGCCGATGCTGCTCGGGAGCGAGCCGAGGTAGCTCGGGCCGAGATCCCGTCGGTCGAACTCCGGATTTTAAAGGCCCGAGCCCGGTTCGAGGAGGCCCGAGCTACCAGGGAAGAGGAACACCTGGAGTTTGACCACGTGCATCGGAGTCGAGCCAGACCAGGAAGACAAAGATCACCCCTGTAGTCTATAAGAGTTGTCCTATGCTGATGCTTGCATTGCTTCTATATTATTATTGTTCTTCTATGCCTTTTCAAGTTATTTTATATTTACTCACGCTTTTTTTTCATCAGGTTTCATCTGTATGTAGGAGAGAGCATGCAAGCACTGTACTATGTATACAGTCATTATGTAGGATTGATTGATTGATTAATGGGGCTTAACGTCTCATATTTATGCAACGAAGATGAGAAAGATGATAATGAAGAATAAAGCCACATCCGAATCAGATCCATTGTACGTCGAGTGAGTCGTCGTACGGGAGTCCAGCAAAAGAGGGCAGGGCCAAGTGGAGGATAAATATTCAATGGGACAGTGGGGGGGAAAGGGGATTGGGGTGTGGACTGCACTTCGTCTGACTTCTCCTCCTCGACCAGTCCGGCTTGGGTGGCCCTACCAGAAGCATACGCTCCCGCCGGCATAGCTCTCGGGATCAACAAAGCACGCAAACCTGCCCACCACGATAAGGTGGCAGTCCCTGGGGGGGGGGGGGGGGGGGGGTAGAGGTGGTTTTGTCCCTGAATCCAGTTTACTCTTTGCTTCTGGTAGTAACACTGGTGACTACCATGGTGAAATGAATAGCAACAACTAAGATACAATTAAAACTAAAAAAAAATTTCAACTTCAATACACCAGCTACCGAATAACTTTCTTATTCACCGGAGGGACAGGGAAGTTTTGTTTTGTTCCCTAAATCCCAATTCCAATCGGTTTTTTGTTCTCCTCGAGCGAGAAGGCTCTTAGGCCAAAAGCTTTAATAGATATCAAGGATGCCATGATAGTCTTCTCTCTGGCCATTGCTTAGTACTCGATAAGTAACTACCATACGGAGCAACGTGACACTGCATTGTGCAGAAGATAAATATTGAGGCACATATTTGACTGTTACATTGTATGAAACGCTGGGTACCAATTTGAGTTTCGTTTGATTGGTTTGATGACTAAAGATAGAACCGTTGAGTGAGAAATTTATTACGTGTTGATTAATATAACATATTAATATGTAAGATTAGATATTTATTATATTTCTCGCTTAACGGGTGAAACTCTTCCCTAGGAGTTGCAATCCATGCAGCCAATGTTCCTGTGATGGCAGGTGAACGTGACGCAATGCCGAGCGGCAAGAAGAGCGCCCATCACCTTCATCAAAATAACAAATGAAATTTCCATGTGTTATTTCATCCTTGAACTTATTTTACATCTTTTGTTTCATACTCTGCAACTCTTCGTCGTATTTTTTTCTTAGCAGATCACATTTTGCCAGAAAATCACCTCTTGTGTGATGAGATTTTATTTCTTGATCCAGGAGTAGATTTTCCTCTTCTTTTGCAGGTAATAGTGCATTTACCTTGGCAAGATCCTCACGCGCTTGGTTATTTTCGTCGTTCGGGTTAGATAAGCTTCTTGAAGACGTGTTTCTTCTTTAACTTGCTGGGTAAGACACAGCTTCAAAGAGCTTTTGATTATTTGGGCTTAACGTCTCATATTTTTTGCAACGAAGCTAATCGAGACAATGAGTGGGTGATATGAAGATGAAATAGGGGGATGTTTGGAGCAAAGGGGCAAGTAGGAGGGCGGGGTGGATAGGAAAAGGGGGAGGAAAGGGGGAGGACGTGGACTGCATTTCGTCCGGCTTCTGATCACTTGCAATGCTGCATTCTTTTTTGCAATGGTGCATTTTTCATTGATAGCCACGCCCACCCGATAACTACATCGCCACCACGACCAAGGCATTCCGTTGCACGTAATGATAGCCACGCCCTCCCGAGGATTACATCGCGACCACGACCACGGCATTCCGTTGCACGTAATGATAGCCACCCCCACCCGAGGACTACATCGCCACCACGACCACGGCATTCCGTTGCACGTAATGATAGCCACCTCCACCCGAGGACTACATCGCGACCACGACCACGGCATTCCGTTGCACGTAATGATAGCCACGCCCACCCGAGGACTACATCGCGACCACGACCACGGCATTCCGTTGCACGTAATGATAGCCACGCCCACCCGAGGACTACATCGCGACCACGACCACGGCATTCCGTTGCACGTAATGATAGCCACCCCCACCCGAGGACTACATCGCCACCACTACCCGGCATTCCGTTGCACGTAATGATAGCCACCCCCAACCAAGGACTACATCGCGACCACGACTACGGCATTCCGTTGCACGTAATGATGGCCACCCCCACCCGAGGACTACACCACCACCACGACCACGGCATTCCGTAGCACGTAATGATAGCCACGCCCTCCCGAGGACTACATCGCGACCACGACCACGGCATTCCGTTGCACGTAATGATAGCCACCCCCACCCGAGGACTACATCGCCACCACGACCACGGCATTCCGTTGCACGTAATGATAGCCACGCCCACCCGAGGACTACATCGCGACCACGACCACGGCATTCCGTTGCACGTAGTGATAGCCACCCCCACCCGGGGACTACATCGCGACCACGACCACGGCATTCCGTTGCACGTAATGATATCAACCCCCCCCCGTGGACCACATCGCGACCACGACCACGGCATTCCGTTGCACGTAATGATAGCCACCCCCACCCGGGGACTACATCGCGACCACGACCACGGCATTCCGTTGCACGTTATGATAGCCACCCCCACCCGAGGACTACATCGCCACCACGACTACGGCATTCCGTTGCACGTAATGATAGCCACCCCCACCCGGGGACTACATCGCGACCACGACCACGGCATTCCGTTGCACGTAATAATAGCCACCCCCAACCGAGGACTACATCGCGACCACGACCACGGCATTCCGTTGCACGTAATGATAGCCACCCCCACCCGAGGACTACATCGCGACCACGACCACGGCATTCCGTTGCACGTAATGATAGCCACCCCCACCCGGGGACTACATCGCGACCACGACCACGGCATTCCGTTGCTCGTAATGATAGCCACGCCCACCCGAGGACTACATCGCCACGACGACCACAGCATTCCGTTGCACGTAATGATAGCCACCCCCACCCGAGGACTACATCGCGACCACGACCACGGCATTCCGTTGCACGTAATGATAGCCACCCCCACCCGAGGACTACATCGCGACCACGACCACGGCATTCCGTTGCACGTAATGATAGCCACCCCCACCCGAGGACTACATCGCGACCACGACCACGGCATTTCGTTGCACGTAATTATAGCCACCCCTACCCGAGGACTACATCGTCACCACGACCACGGCATTCCGTTGCACGTAATGATAGCCACCCCCACCCGAGGACTACATCGCCACCACGACCACGGCATTCCGTTGCACGTAATGATAGCCACCTACACCCGAAGACTACATCGCGATCACGACCACGGCATTCCGTTAGAGGTAATGATAGCCACGCCCACCCGAGGACTACATTGCCACCACGACCATGGCATTCCGTTGCACGTAATGATAGCCACCCCTTACCCGAGGACTACATCGCCACCACGACCACGGCATTCCGTTGCACGTAATGATAGCCACCCTCACCCGAGGACTACATCGCCACCACGACCACGGCATTCCGTTGCAGGTAATGATAGCCACCCCCACCCGAGGACTACATCGCCACCACGACCACGGCATTCCGTTGCACGTAATGATAGCCACGCCCACCCGAGGACTACATCACCACCACGACCACGGCATTCCGTTGCACGTAATGATAGCCACCCCCACCCGAGGACTACATTGCCACCACGACCATGGCATTCCGTTGAACGTAATGATAGCCACGCCCACCCGAGGACTACATTGCCACCACGACCATGGCATTCCGTTGCACGTAATGATAGCCACCCCTTACCCGAGGACTACATCGCCACCACGACCACGGCATTCCGTTGCACGTAATGATAGCCACCTACACCCGAAGACTACATCGCGATCACGACCACGGCATTCCGTTAGAGGTAATGATAGCCACGCCCACCCGAGGACTACATTGCCACCACGACCATGGCATTCCGTTGAACGTAATGATAGCCACGCCCACCCGAGGACTACATCGCCACCACGACCACGGCATTCCTTTGCACGTAATGATAGCCACCCCCACCCAGGACTACATCGCCACCACGACCACGGCATTCCTTTGCACGTAATGATAGCCACACCCACCCGAGGACCACATCGCCACCACGACAACGGCATTCCGTTGCACGTAATGATAGCCACCCCCACCCGAGGACTACATCGCGACCACGGCCACGGCATTCCGTTGCACGTAATGATAGCCACCCCCACCCGAGGACTACATCGCGACCACGACCACGGCATTCCGTTGCACGTAATGATAGCCCCGTCCACCCGAGGACTACATCGCGACCACGACCACGGCATTCCGTTGCACGTAATGATAGCCAGCCCCACCCGAGGACTACATCGCCACCACGACCACGGCATTCCGTTGCACGTAATGATAGCCACCCCCACCCGAGGACTACATCGCCACCACGACCACGGCATTCCGTTGCACGTAATGATAGCCACACCCACCCGAGGACTACATCGCGACCACGACCACGGCATTCCGTTGCACGTAATGATAGCCACCCCCACCCGAAGACCACATCGCGACCACGACCACGGCATTCCGTTGCACGTAATGATAGCCACACCCACCCGAGGACTACATCGCGACCACGACCACGGCATTCCGTTGCACGTAATGATAGCCACCCCCACCCGAAGACCACATCGCGACCACGACCACGGCATTCCGTTGCACGTAATGATAGCCACCCCCACCCGAGGACTACATCGCCACCACGACCACGGCATTCCGTTGCACGTAATGATAGCCGCCCCCACCCGAGGACTACATCGCGACCACGACCACGGCATTCCGTTGCACGTAATGATAGCAACCCCCACCCGTGGACCACATCGCGACCACGACCACGGCATTCCGTTGCACGTACAGATAGCCACCCCCACCCGAGGACTACAGGACTACATCGCGACCACGACCACGGCATTCCGTTGCACGTAATGATAGCCAGCCCCACCCGAGGACAACATCGCCACCACGACCACGGCATTCCGTTGCACGTAATGATAGCCACCCCCAACCGAGGGGTACATCGCCACCACGACCACGGCATTCCGTTGCACGTTATGATAGCCACGCCCACCCGAGGACTACATCGCCACCACGACCACGGCATTCCGTTGCACGTAATGATAGCCACCCCCACCCGAGGACTACATCGCCACCACGACCACGGCATTCCGTTGCACGTAATGATAGCCACCCCCACCCGAGGACTACATCGCCACCACGACCACGGCATTCCGTTGCACGTAATGATAGCCACCCCCACCCGAGGACTACATCGCCACCACGACCACGGCATTCCGTTGCACGTAATGATAGCCGCCCCCACCCGAGGACTACATCGCGACCACGACCACGGCATTCCGTTGCACGTAATGATAGCAACCCCCACCCGTGGACCACATCGCGACCACGACCACGGCATTCCGTTGCACGTACAGATAGCCACCCCCACCCGAGGACTACAGGACTACATCGCGACCACGACCACGGCATTCCGTTGCACGTAATGATAGCCACCCCCACCCGAGGACTACATCGCGACCACGACCACGGCATTCCGTTGCACGTAATGATAGC